>JAUZNK010074348.1:0-13741 GCA_035046665.1 Euphysa ruthae | reverse complement strand
CCCCCCCCCCCCCCCCCCCCCCCCCCCCCCCCCCCCCCCCCCCCCCCCCCCCCCCCCCCCCACTGTGCATCACATCCAGGGAAAAACAATTGGGCAGCCAGGCCAGTTGATTGTAGTAGACCATAGCCTTAGTGGTTGGATAAGCAATGCTGTCTGCACGGCAATCTCGTGAATGAGATTGATGGGTCAAAATGTGAGGGTTTTACCTCCATTTGATGCCATGCTTTCTATTTTCCCTTCATGTCTGCAAATGACTCCAAGCATTGCCCTGACCAAGGTATGGTTGAAGTGCTGTGAGATCGAAGACAAACAGAATGGGCTTAAAAATACGGAAAAGGCAAAGATAAGCTTACTGTCAACCACTTCCTGGACATGATAGAAGCTGCAAACAAAAAATGTGTAAAGTGCCTCACAGACCTCTTGCTAGATCTCTACACCAAATTTCATGAGCAAACCTTTAGTATTGACCAGAAAGTCGACAGTTATTGGCATTACAAATAGAACGTTTGAATCGCATTCTTTTGTATAATCGCCGACGCAAGTACGATGATCAGTTTCATAACGCCACAAACTTTCCAGACGATGGCGAATACTGAGATTCGGATGATGACTCAAATCAAATGATTGCTTGGATCTGAATTATGACCCATACAAAGAATATTAATTTTGGTGAGCCACAGGTAGCAGCTGTGACCTTGTGGACACATGCTTTGAGAAGGCAGTGTAATAGAGGGCAGGTTTCCCAGGTTGGGTAGGGTTTATGCGTCCACTGCAAATTGGTCACAAATTGGTAACCAACTTCCTTTTGACCTTCTTCGTTAGTAGCAACTAGACCATTGTATCGATAGGCAACAGTGTCTCACTTAAGTGGGCTTTCTCGGCTACCAATGGGACCTTGACCATTTCGATCGCTTCTGCTGGAAGGAGACCAGTCATTCATGTTAATGTGTTTCATATTTTCCATTTCATTTATTGTTGTGCCTGCGCCCTGAACAGCCGCTCGTCCAGCTGATGATTAAAGGACTTGACGAAAGCCTGCGATCTTTGCTGGCCTGGTCGTGCTCGATTGATTCGAGCTTTGTGCTTAAACATAAGATTAGTTTCTACCCCTGGAATTCAACAGTCAACAGTTAACGTGCTTATTCATAAAAACCGTCTGTTTTTGTATATACTAGTAAATGCCACAGCAGTCTCATCCACTGACTTTGAGGTCAATGGTATGGCAGCTTTTTAGTGAGAGGCCACATATGCCGGTGTCAAAGCATACTTGTATGTCTTACGACCCAGTTTGTTATGTGGGAGAAAGAGATCTCTGTAAAATGGCCAAAGACCTCCTTTGGGGGCTGTGTGTGTATAGTATATCTCCTAACTTCTTGGTCAGATAACCACCTCAGGACCCTTTCTTTTGAGGCAGCACCTTTTGATAGTGTCGTATGGAGCGCATTAATGCCTTCAAACCCTCCAGGACCATAGTAAGCTTTGTCGAGAACAATATCAAGCTCTTTATTGAGTGAGTTTGGGTAGTCCTGCAGTGGAGATCCATGGAGATTCACAGGTACATAGCAAACCACATCGCCGTCTTCCTGTCTTGGTGCAAGAGCTCCACAGAGTTTTCAGCAAAGTTTATCATATTATGGGCAAGAGGCCATATATTTATATCTCCGGATGCTGTATCCAACCTCTAACATTTTGGTGTAAAGCTCATTAACAAAAGTCAAATCGCAAGCATGAGAATATATATAGTATGCCTCAATCTAAATCCGTGCTACGAAAACACAGGCACTACCTCAAAGTCTAACCCGAGGAACCAAGCACCAGCGAGATTATGTACTAAAATGGCCCCAGCATCCCTCGATGCAAAACTTAGTTAAGGACGTGGTTAACTGTAAGATAGCTCAATTTCACGTGTGGAAGGTGACATGCCGTGCTATATCTTAACCTTCAGATTTTTTACTTAATGCTTGTTCTTCCTGCAATGTTGGCATCTTGCTTTTAAATTTGACCATCTGTAGTGGGCTAATAGTATCTTATCCACCTAGTGCGGCCAATTGCTCTTCTAGTGGTGGCTGACGCTGAATTTCCTTTTTCACCCTTTCTTATTTCTCTCCTTTTAAGCTCATGGCGAAGTATTATTTTGTCCTGCTTTTTATTGTGATCATCTATATTTGGTCGAGTTAGATGCGCTTGCTTGTGTGGTTTGGCAATCTTGTTCACTGTTGCTTCCATAAAACTGAGAACATTATGTCAACGTATATATATAACTTCATATAGAAATAGCATTTGAATGGAATTCTGGGTATGAGATACTTGCCTACAAACACATCCAGCGAGGATTCTCATATGTGGACTGACAATGTGCAGTAAAACAAGTTCATCCAGGTCCTACTACTCAACCAATATTGCAAAATCATACCTGTGTTCAAATCTCGAGGCCTCCCGGTTATGACTTACGCTGCTATTCCCGAAGAACCAATAGAGTTCGATCCAAAAATGAAGAACATTTTCATTATGGATGATCTGTTAGAAGAAGCAGAAAGATCAAAGTACTTTGGCCACCTGATCAGGGATGGTAGTCAGATCGACAACACCATGCTCATCGTAGTTTCTGATTGATGTTGTGGAGATGCATGGCACCAGTGTTTACAAATGGACTAAATTTGTCATTTTTGGTTCACAGCCAACAAAAGCAGTCCACATCTTAGGTTGTCATTTTACCCCCATTGCCATAGATCACTTTATTGAGGTCTATAAACGACGTGACCACTGAACAATATAGACCCCTAATAGTTGATCTATCTCGCACACATTATATCGATACAGGTTTGCGATTTAAACTTGGAGAATGGGGCCTCTTATACCCAAACGTAGCCAAGATATAAGACATGGTGAACATATTTGGACATGATATTAAGTCCGATGGCACTATAAACAAACGCTGCCCAACGGGACCAAGTGAACTTAAAGGAGACCTGGGCCCTTTTGATCCTTAAGAAAATCCTGGTGAGTGTGGACCTTCCAGTGCTTCTGGTCTTAAAGAAGAATCCTGAGAGTGTGGTCTCAAGTTTGTGGTAGACTACCAATTGACACAAGTAAAGGCCGAGATTAACTCCTGTGGAAACTTGAACAAATATACTTGGGTGGTCAACATTATCGACGGTGCTGATGTCAGAGCTACTGTGATAGGCATTGTTCTGAGTGGCATTGGAATGGACCTTTTAGCACCAGTCGTTCCAATCATCATGGGAAATGCAATTTTGTGAGTGTTGGCACAAAGCTTACTTCTTGTTAGCTGAGAATAAAAGCTCGAAAACATGACCATATCCGTGGTCTTGCTAAGATTAAGCTCAATTTAATTGCAGACCTAGTCAGCAAGGCGCTTGAAGATGGCATCATAAGTCAAGACGAGTTCTATTCGGTTTTAGGAGTTTGAAAATAATATACTAAGAAAAAGGAAGTACAGGCAAGAATGTATAAAAAATGGAATTTGTTGAGAGAAGGCGCAAAGAAGCCTTTCGTTCCTTCATAAAAACACTCAGGGCTGGAAACTTACTTTAGAGATCAATCGCTTTAACTCATCACCAGCATATATGCACCCGACACTGAGTGACCAAGTTGAGTTTGTACTGAATATTCAGTGTTTGTTCCTCTGAGCCATGGCACATGTGGTTAGAAGAGATTAAAATCACTTTTTTCCAAAAAAATATAATTTCAGAAAATTTTCAAAACAATCACAAACCATTATTATCATGTTATTCAAAATTAAAGAGAAAGTATAAGGTTTGACTTATTTATATTTGGAATTATTTAATTACATATTAAACAAACTTGAAAAAACAAAAATTAGCCAAACCTATAAATTAAATAAAATTACATGTAAAGTTACATGTTAAGTTTACATGTACAAAGAAAACTACATTCTATCTCTTTATTATAGCTAAGTGCAAAACTCGATGTTCATTCGAAAGAGAACACTCTAGACTTTTTTGACGTTTCATTTTCCCCAAGATGGTTTTTGTTGTTTGTTTGCAACCAAAGTGCTGCTGGTACTCCACCTCAAAAAATTTAACTTTTTCGATTCTGAGCTCAACCCTAACACCAGGGGTTTACACCAACCACCAACCTGACAATTATCTCAGGCTACTATGTATTCTTATCCTTTTCTTGGATATTATTCGAGAGCCCGTACACCTGATTATGATATTTTTACTGACAGGCATTAACGGACAGGCAGGCAGAGTGTGATGCAAGCGGGGACGAGACGAATCCTTCCATCTTCCAGTCTATTCTTGCCCTCATAAACTTTCCACCTTCCACTTATAAAGCCTTTGCACCATGATAATATTTGTAATCGATTTCTTATATATATATATATATATATATCTCACACTATCAGATGTGCTGAATACTTGTGGCGCGCAAAATTGATTGAATTCAGTTATCTATTATGGACATTTTTTTGGACGCTTTTGTATGGTGCATCAAGTTTTTTTTTAAATATGTAGTTATAATTAGTTATAAATTGTAATAAGAAATATAAAAATAAAAGTTTGATAGTGAGGAGATTATACAGTCCATGCACCCCAATGAATTATTGTAATTAATGAATTATTCGTAATTATATCTATAATTGTTATATGAATTCTTACGATGCCAAACTTGATTGAGTTCAATTTTTGATTATCAATTATGGACTTTTTTAAACCCTTTTGGTGCACTATATTTCTTAAATTAATAGTTGTAATTTGAAATAAATACAAAAAGTTTTGATAATGAGGAGGCTCAAACTCATACCACTGAAGTGACTGGTATCTTAAACCGATACTGCACCACATCAACATATGTTAGCATTTAAAACTTAATAGTTTTAAAACATTTTTTAAAATGAAAACCAGGGTCTCAGAGCTGCGGACAGAACTGGTGGATGTAGTTTTTCAATTACCAGTTATACATGTATACAAAATTATCCATGCTTACATTAGTTTTTTGCCAATTGTTTTTTTACTCAAGGAAGACGCCAAAAGAACCATAAGCTCTTCCACTTCGGAGAGTAAAGTTACACTAGTCCTTGGGAGACGCTGCAAGTATGAAAGCCCCTGGTCCCCCCATTATTGCTTAATATATATAATGAAAAACTTATTATGTGCAAATATATGACTACACACATTATGTTTTTTTCATGGGAAAATTCTTGTTGGTATTATGGGTTAGAACAGTTAGAACTAAACAATGCATGAAAAGCTAGTTTTGGTTTTCAGATTCCACAATGTTGATTCCTCCTAAATGATTATCATCATATTTTTATGAATTATATTTATATTTATAGTTTTACGTTTTATATTTTTGTATAAAATTATTTTTAGATAGATTGGCATTAAAATGAACATATGTTTTTTTTTTTTTTTTTTTGGAGAAATTTTTATTTAATTCTAAAGTTTTATTAAACACTAATCATTTCTTGTTTGCTGGTCTGTGAGCATGGCATACTATATATATTTCTTACTTGCATGTCTAAGATTTGTTTGGATTTACCAAAATTAAAATAATCTATGAAAGGTTATTCTCACATTGTTTTCTCACTCTAGGTGATCGTAGTCTACAAAGTATGTTAAACAGTATGGATCAAAACCAACTCATGCAGTTACTTGGTATGCCTTCCGGTGGTAGTGATTCTAGGGCTGCAACTCCTGCTTTGGATAGTCGCAATAGTTCTGCTGCTGCTACAAGAACCATGTAATTTTTTTATTTTTTTTTTTCTGAGTATGAAGAGTTATGTGTTAGATAGTATGATGGCAGAAATGAATTGAATTTTTAAAACACTGATGTTTGACAGTCAAAAAAATTACATTAACTTTTATCAGCAAGCAATATTTTCCTGGAGTTTTTTTTTACCATTTTATACCATTCCTATTCCACCTGAACTTTAGTAATATTAAAATATATTACATTAAATGTGATAATTTGGCATTTTGATATTTTGAGAATGTTATCGGAGCTGGCCTAATACAAGGTAAAACTGTTCAAAAATTTTATGCTTTGCTTTAACTCATCATCTTGATCGTCATCGTCATTTGCGGTTTAATATCAAATTTCCATGCTTAAATAGACTGGACATGATAATGACGTGAGAAAAAATCATTTCTGATAATTTTTATTTATTTTGAACATTAAAAAAAAATTTATGCGATCTTCTGTTTATATTAATAATGAGTCAAACTTTGTCTCTGACACTCTTTTGTGCAATTATGTTTTAAAATTATGTTCTATATTTTTTTTTTTAATATCTTTTTGTTATGTTTTAAAAATTCGTTAGTTTATATCAGTTAGAAAGGATAATTGTTTTTATTTATTGTACTTTGCTAATATCAACCTGGATAGCTCAGTCAGTAGTAAAGCATCTGACTCCCAACCACAAGATCATGGGTTCAAATCTGGTATCACCACTCAGCGTATGAGTAGCACCTTGGTGCAGTAAGTTTGGAATTTTAATTTCTCTTTAGCTTCCTGCCTTGTAGTAGCTTTAACCCTTGCAGAGAGCGACTTATTTTGAAAAATATACGCAGCTTCATGTAGCGGGGAATTAAATTCTTTGCTATGCGTGTTGCTATATTGTGAAAGCTTTATGATGTATCTCCGAAAGAATCTTCAAATTCACTCTTATTTGTGTATCCATTTTTTAGAGTTTGAGTATGGCTGTTTTAATTTTTTAAAGCAAGTTTTATAATCTTTATAAATGTACGTAAAGAACTAAAGATGACAATTCTTCACTCATTTGAATCATTTGTTAGAAGCTCCTGTTTTTTTAGTACTGGGCCTAAACATGATACATATTTTCCAAATTTGGTAAATAGACATTATGTTTTTTAAATAATTCATAAGGTAAAATTAGAAACAAATTTTAGTTTTTTTTTAGTATATACCTTGAAATCTATTCCCACCCAGTGAAACCAATTCAACCCCTTCACTTGCTTATGATAACAAATAAAAATGAAATAGAATTTTTTGTCTTATCTCAAAAGTCTAAAGACTCTAAGGTCTTTAAAAACCATTATGTCATTTCATGGTCCTAAGTTATATCCTGATTTGTGTTATTTCTCTAAAATTTTCTGGGGAATGGTTTTATAATCAGAAATTCATAATTTGTTAAATAGAAGTGGTGAAAGTACAACGACACCATCTCCAGCCACTACTGCTCAAAGCAAACCTTCTGATTCTACTGCACCAACAGTACAACTCAGTGATTTGCAGAATATTCTTTCAAATATACAAGGTTGGTTATTTTACTGTTGTTACTAATTGCTACTTCATTGCTCTGACATTTTATAAATTTCAACTCTTGAGAATACATTGTAATTTTGTGGTGCTACTTTTGTTTTAAATTATATTTATATTTAAATTATATTTTTGGTGTAACATAACCATAAAGTTATAGCAACGATTTATAGCTTGTTGGTTTTTGCTTACTTAGCAAAAAATACGACTTGAGGAAGACCTTAATGGAGTATTTATTTAAATTCACAGAGTTAATTAAAGGTGTTCTTAAAATGTTCATTAACTAAAAAAATTACAGTAATATTAAAATTAGGAAAAAAAGTTACAACTTTTGCTATTATATTTGGAAACGAAACATATGTGATCACATGTACAACTAATTTAGTCCTTTTTCAAAATATGAAATACAAAACTTAGCATCTATGATTTTTTTATATAATGTTTGTTTTGATTTAGCCCCTGCTGCAACACAGCAACCAGAAAGTGAGTAGCAAAATTGTATTATGCTTTTACATTAACCAGTTTTCTTAACAAATTATTCATTTTCAAAAATTTCTTAAACATATAATTCCTATGAAAAATTTCCTGAATGCCTTCTTCTTAAAGATTTTTGGTGGTAATCAAAGTGAGCATCAATATACATAACATAATTTTCTGTTATTATGATAATTATGACAGTTCTAACTAAATAACTAATAAATAAAATTCAGTAAAATGTAAAATTTTAATGACTTTCTGCATTGCAATAAAATAAAGAAAAACGGGCATTATTTTATATTGATAAATTTAAGAAATTTTTAGTTTTATTTGAAGTTAGCTGACTATGCCATGCGGCTGTAATATGAATCCAAAACTCTGTTTTTTCTTAACATATTTTTAAACTAAATTCAAGCAAAATTTCATGCTTTCGTTAAGCTCTTGAAAGTAAAATTTTTTTTGATCGTTATTTAATTGAAGGACTTAAGGCATCAATTTTCCCATATGGGTATGGAACAAAAGTTTTCATTCTGTAGTAACAGGCTGTGACTGATGCTTTTTTGAAACTTGCAGAAAAGTGTCTATTAATAATAAAAACTCTTTGTAATGTTTTAGGTTTTTAGCTTGTGCACTTTGCTCAAAAATTTTAACATAATATAAAAATAAGCAACCAACCCAATACTTTGCTTATTCTAACTTAATTTTTTTTCTGTATTTTACTCAAAATTATAAAATGAATAATTTATATGTATTGCAATTTCTAAATCTTTTTTGGCCTAAACATTTGATGAATGCCATGTTTCATACGCAAAGCAGTTATATATTGTCCAGTGAAATGGCAATGAGTTTTGTTAAAATTTTTTAGAACTATTCATAATAAAGATTAGATAAATATTTAAGTCATCTCTTTGTGTTGTATCTTATGTATTTTTATTTCAAATTTTAACTGATATGATTTTCAGTTATTATTTTAATCCTGTTCTTTTGGAGAGCATGTTTTTTAGCCAATGAAAATTTGTGATATGGCTAAATCTTAATAATAAAAAGTCAAAGGCCTGTTTTGAATTACACTAATGCAATCCTCCACTTTGTTCATATTTCTCAAGAGTATTTGTCATAAGCTCTTGTATAATTTCATTGTTTCATCATTTTGCTTGATTTCTTGAGCAGGTGTAGACTTATCATCATCATTTTCAACAGAAGCACTCTTGCCACTTCTAGCTGATAAGGATGTTCAAGCCCGGTTGCAACCTTTTCTCCCAGCTGTCTCAACATTACACGGATCAGACGAGGAGTTGAAAAACACTATACAATCACCACAATTTAAACAAGTAAATTTCTATATTTTTTTTTTTTTGTTCCTTGCATAGTTGACAGAGGTCTTATGAATTGATGTCTGTTTGTATATAAACAGGTTTTCTCATAAACTGCTTATTAGTTTTTACTGATATATTGATGTGATAGTAGAAATTTATAAGTACCAAAAATAAATGCCATAAAATTTTGAAAACAACGTTTAGTTTGTAACTATTGAATCAAACATGACCAAATACAGTTGTTTTAATCTGCAAAATACTATATAGATATATATATTTATTTTTTTTTTTTTTTTGTGTTAATTCAGAATAGCATAGAGGTTACATTTTCAACCATATGGCCACCTCAAAATTGTTATTCTTGGACTTCTTTTTTATTTTTCTGAAGAAAGTTTTCTGATTTTATTAAAATTTTGATTTATATTAGAAGAATTTTCTATTTTCTATAGCTTGGTATGTCAACTATTTTCTATAGCTTGGTATGTCAACTAATAGACAGAGGGCCATGATACTGAACAATTTTAACTACTAAACTTTAACTACTGAATTTTGATACTTATGACTCGCTAAATCCTGATGTTGAAATTGGACCAAAATAAAATCCTTTTTTTTGTTTCAAAAGTGAAATTTACTCAAATTCATCTATTTAGATTTTTTCAAATTTTGTACGAAGTTCTGACTTCTGACACAATTTGTGGAAAACTTCAGACGGTCATTTTATTAAAATAAGATCAAAGTAAGGTTTTGAGAATTTTCTTTTAATCCAATGTTCAATTGCTTTTCATGGTTCTTTGAATTCACCTATTTATGTTTCTATTTCAATATACCTGATAATTTTTCTCTGATATCTCTTGTTTGAAGATGAAAGATGATAAGAGGAAACCCAGTAATTTTTCTGAATGTGTTCAAATTTGGTCAGTATTAGCCTAAAAACAACATTTTTGAAATATTCCTTAAAAGTTTTATTTGTTCTTATTTCTTTTGTTTTTTTTAATTTTGCAGTAAGTGAGAAGTTTTTTAAGGATATGCTTTGAACCATAAAATCTGCTCAAGATTTCAAAATATAATTTCCCTAAGCTTTAAATTTTCACTAAAAACTTAATTTTTATAAGTTTCATTAGAAATTATCATTGAGTACAGTAACAACCTCCTAATGGATAAAATTTGTTAACCTCTTAACTGCACTTGAGGTATATGTACGCACCTCATTGACTAGCAGATTTTGCTTCTGACATATATGCCCCCCCTTAGCCTAAGGTGTATATACTAGCCTGTAATTCTAAAACTTGTTTGTTTCGTATATTGCCTTTGACATAAAATTAAACTAGAATAAATTATTTTTCATTTGCGCCCATACTGACTATTCAAACATAAATATATCTGAAGTTATAGCATTGAATTTGATAAATTTTTTTTTATAAAATGGCCTCTTTAAAAAAGTCAGCACAGCCTATAAATCTCACTGACACTTCTGAAATACAAGATTTCTTACTTGATTCTGACTCTGAACTATCGTCACTTTCTGAGGAGTCATCATTGTCATCATATGAGGAAATAGTAACATCAGAAACCAATAAAGATGTTGTTTTAGAGCAACAGTGAAGTGTGAAAAGGAGATCCCAGTTAGTTTTGAAATAAATGAACCAATGTTGAAAGCAAAAAAAGAAAGTAAAAAAGAACGATGTTGACTGTTATGGCCATATAACTTGCCAAAATGAGCCCTTAGCCGGCGGAATGACATGCCTGCACTACACTAGTATTTGGACTTCTCCACAAGGATTGGAAAGAGTTGAACACTTACCAATCTTTGAAAATATGGTTACTGATGAACTTGTTGATGATATGGTGCAACAAACAAACTTATATTTTAAACAAAGTAGCTGTGCAAAATATATAATATATAAATATATAATATATAAATATATAATATATAAATATATAATATATAAATATATAATATATAAATATACACAAAAAGGTCAGTTAAACAAAGATATTCGAATAACTATAAACCACTCACCGTTGCATACATTTGGATATATCTGATGGAAATGTTGCCCTGTGCTGTTCTGCAAAAGTGTTTATGACAAAAACTTACAGACTTTTTGATACTTTAGGTTTCAGAAGTATTATGAGCAAAAATATACTTGTGCTCCTTGAAAAAATATACTCTTTGTTGACTTCGCAAGCCTTGGAAATACATGTGATAAGGTAACTAAATTCAACATTACATAAATATTTAATAAAGAAGTGGCAGTCACTGTTGTCGTAGGGATGAGATATTTCCATCGATGAGGTGATTTCCTTTTGGAAAGGTCAATTGAGT
This sequence comes from Euphysa ruthae, assembly GCA_035046665.1. Lineage (NCBI taxonomy): Eukaryota > Metazoa > Cnidaria > Hydrozoa > Anthoathecata > Corymorphidae > Euphysa > Euphysa ruthae. The sequence goes on along the minus strand of JAUZNK010074348.1, from coordinate 2,353 downwards.
TAGAAACAATTCATCGAAACGTGCACGATTTGATATAAAATCTTTTGTACTTGCATATAAAATCTTTTGTACTTGCAGATGCAGATTTCGGTTATTTTGAGAACTCAATTCTTTATACAGGCGAAAGAGCACGTATCTGCAGAAATTTAAAAATGTTGCTACAAATATTTTCATTACACCTGCAGATAACGTACTCGATTCAAGGAAATGTTTGGATGTAGATAACTGGTAATCATCCTTTGAATTAGTAGATATACTGCATAAACGTTCAACTGATTTAGCCTGTACCATACCATATATAAAGATAGGAAAGGTCTACCAAAAATTATAATGAATTCCAAACTAAAAAAAGAGTATATCACTGTCCAATATTCGCCACAACTGCATGCAGTGTGCATGCTTTGGAAGGACAAATGTGATGTGTGCATGTTGTGTTCCTTATGAAACAAAAGAAGTAATGCGACATGGAAAAGTAACCAAAATTCTACTTGTAATCAGTATAATAATAATAAGATAGGCGGCGTAGACCGATCTGATCAAATAATGAATTCCTACCCAGTGAAACAAAAATGTTTGAAAAAATGGTGAAAATTTTTGATTTTTCTCCAATTATGAAAATCCTTGAAATAGCATAAATTGCTCTGATATGAGGTAATTATACAATGTATAAATAGCGAAAAAACAATTTAGAACACATTGGGTTTCACGATAAAAAACCCGACTTTTTTGGTGTCATCCTAATGTCTCTGGGCATCATATTCCAATTTTTCTGTAATACTATTCAATGTTACGAAATATTATTCAATGTTGTAAAATATTATTCAACGTTACAAAATCTTATTTTGGATAACTTATGTCTGCCAGACATTTTGAAAATTTTATGTGGTTTAGTACCTAAGCCCATAAATTTGGTGTTTTAATTCTCGCTAAGAACTAATGTTATTATTCTGCCGAATAGAAAATATTTTTTCTGATAATTTTGATGCTTTGGACATTTTGAAAAATTTTTGAGCCCATAAACACTCAGTATGTTTTTTACTTCGTCAGAGAATGTCATATTTCTATGCTCTGAAGAGGTTAAAACAAAAACAGTTCTTGTAATTTTCAAATATATGGCCGAGGTGTTTTAAAGATTTTGCCATTCCCATATCTAAAGTGGTGGGGAAATTTTTAGCGCAAATTCATAATATTTTTTTTTATGAAAATGTGTTAAAATTTTACTATTTTACAGTTGTAAAATAGTTTTATATTTTTTTGCACGAGTAGTTATCGAAGCGACTTGGGCACTTTTTCGATTGAAAAATCTCAGATTGAAGCATTTTGATCTTCTTTAACTTTTCTAATTCTTTAGGGCATTTTTTTTTTTTTTTTTTTTTCAACTTTTTTAAGAATATCATCAACGTACATAAAAGCTGCTATGAAAATATTACTAAGTATTAATAAGCTCTCAACTTACGTTATCATCCCAATTTTTGTGTTTCCCGCTCTAATTTTTATACATGTTATTTTTTTTGCAATTGGGACATTTTCTAAAATGGTTAGTAGAGCAGTGAGAAAGCCACTATGTTCCATCTGGCGCATCATCGTCCTTGCCATCACTGTTCTGGTGTTTTTTTTTTTTTTTTTTTTTTTTTTTTTATTACAGTATAACAATATATGCTGATATTAGTGCAAAAAACTACGTTTGAAGAAGGCATGTTTTACTTAAAAAAAACCCAGAATGCAATATATAAATGGAAGTTGATGGAAATTGTCGCTTGACATCTAACAATTAAAAACTCTTTGGAAGGATTATTTTTTGTCGAGAACTTCCTGTATGACAGTAGCCATGCTACACTTCCATTGTGTACTAAATTTTTCTGTTGACCCACATCTTAACTTGGAAAAGTTTTTTGCGAGTATCGTGACTTATGTCATTTTTAGGTAAACCACCAAGATACTTATCTTAAATTGAATCTATATATTCACTTGTCAAAATTTATTAGCTTAATCTGTCGTTACTGTCTGTTTGGATAAAAACACTTTTTACTTACTTTCTGGTACAGGAGTTGTGGTAATATTATTAAATATAAAATTTTAGTAATTTTTTGTTTTCAATTTGTTTGATTTTTTCTTGATAGGCTTTGTCAATATTCAGTAGTGCGCTACAATCTGGACAATTAGGACCACTAATGAAACAATTCAACCTATCAAAAAATGCTGTCGACGCAGCTTCAAAAGGCGGTAAGGACTATACTTTACTACTAAACGAGATTATTATCCGATAACAATAATTTTCACAGATGTTAAGTATATAAAAATATATATTTTCTTTCAGTTTTTGGAGAAATCAATAAAAGTTAATCACTAGTAA
>JAUZNK010074337.1:0-13742 GCA_035046665.1 Euphysa ruthae | reverse complement strand
ATATTTTATGTTTTTATATGTTTATCTGATGCTTAACAATTATCTTTAATTTGTTTCTTTCATAGTAAAATTGACAATAGTGCATTCTATGTTGCATACTTGTCTGATAACTCTACCACTGGTCCTGCAATCGGTTTTTTCAAGCGACAACCAGATGATTCTACTTATACTCCACTTTCCAAGATAAATTCAGTTTTAGGATTGCATATTGTTACAGGTTTCATGCCATTCTTGGAAGAGACGCATAGTTTCAGTAAGTGTTTCTTTTGCATCTATACCCATCACACATTTTATGAGTTTCATAAAAATTTTGCTCAGATCTATGGTTTAAGAAATTATTTTGATTCATTAAATTATTTCTTTTTTGTTTGTTTTCAGGGCATTAGTTTAGATAAGATTGACCTAAAAGTTTTACAGCAAACATTGATTCTCCTGTTTTTGTTTATGCAGCCACCTTCCACTTAACTAAAAAAATGCACACTCTTGTTGGGATATCAGTTGGATTATCCTCACCTGCAATATGACTGCACTTATTTCTCTTTACACTTTTTGTAATTTTAACAAGTCTATTCTTCATCCATCCAAGGTCTCCATGCCTTCTCCTTCATCCTTATCCAACAAATAGCTACTCTGGAATCACTCCAACAAAATACGTTATTTATTAGAATTCTTATCAATATAGCTCTTTTCACTTTATTCACTAGCATACTTACTAAAAAACAACCTAATAACTCTAGTCTTGGTACAGTCAACTTTTTCAGTGGTGCTACTTTGGTTTTAGAGGCACTCCAACACTCGTCACTATTCTCAAGTATAACACTCCACAATACACTTCCCTCAAACTGTCACAGAATCCATGAAACTCAGTAGAAATCACTTTTTTCTCTACTTTCACAAAAGTATATCTCTTTACTCTCATATAATTTAATTCCTCTAAGTTGTTTAAAAACTCTCCACTTTTTTCAATATTTTCATTTACGATATCATCCCAGTCACTTTTCTTTACAAAGAATCAGAAACATTATTTATTTTTCTATTATCTTGCCAACATAGTTGAAACGAAACCTAAAGAGTCATAAATTGATGCTGCTATTTTAGAAATATTTCTTTTAGTTGTTTTTAGATTGTGAGCCATGTTCACAAACTAAATTGAAAAATAAGTTCATTATTTTTGGTATCTCACTCATTTCCTAAGACTCTCTTTTTAATGTTTTTGTTTATTTTTGTTTCTAATTTTGTACTATCATCAACTTTTGGGATGGAAGAGTTGTTTTTTTCACATTTTTTTTTAAATCAAAATATTGTTGCAATTATGTATTGTGTTATGTCATTTTTTTTGTTGATGTCTTATTGTCCCATTTAATAAAAATGTACTACTTGTTACACCAAATACAACATGTAGTAACCTATAGCGATAATTTTTTCATTATTTTCATTATTGGTTTTTTCATACCACATGAAAGGTAAATAATCCTCTGTGGATATTTCAATTATTTAGAAATGCTTGTTTTATGTAAAATTAAATCGAAAACGCAACTTTATATCAATTATTTCAATATATAAATTTTAATATATAAATTCGGTCCTGAATACAAACAATCATTTAAAGAAAGACCGTTACTAGAGCATGAAACATCAAATGCTGCTCTTATTTCTGTTTTTCATTTGTTTTTTTTTATGACAGGTCTATGTGGTAAATAATGGCTTTTTACTTTTTTTTTTTTTTGATATTTCATTTCAAGTTATCTGTTCAATTGTTCAATTGTTTCATGCTCATTTTTTTTAAATATTTGTATTATCCAATCGAGTTTTCAATCCTTTCAAACGATTCTCACAGATCCTATAATAGTCAGGTAAACAATCATGGTCTGGTTTTAACGGAAGTTTTGCTACATATTTTTCACTATTATGTAAAATATCCCTTTTAATTTTATGTATCACAGACTCTTCTGTAGACTTTATTTTTTTAACACTCCAAAATGGACTCAAATCACCTCTTAACTCATCAATCTCACCACTACTCGATTCCTCAAAACGTCATCGAATATATATCAAGATTATATATATCAATTAGATGAAGCAGACTTGCTAGAACGTATAGGTCCAATAAGAACCCAACCTAATACAGAAGAAGCGACAAAGCCATCAAAGAACAAACAACCTTTCCAGCAAAGAATTTATTTTTACAATGGTATTGATGATAACTTTAAATTTGCCACAGATACGGTTGCGGGCTTAACTGTAATTGATTAAAATTTCAGCAAAGGTGTCAGAGATATTGTGGTAAGTAAGTACCACCTTTGAAAAAAACCTTTGCAAAAGAGGTCATTTTATAAGATAAGATAAAATGCTTGAGTGTGTAACTGATGATAAGATGCTTGGGTGTGTAGCAGATGATAAGATCCTTGGGTATGTAGCAAATGGACCTAATCCTTTAGTGAAGTTTTGAGGCAAAGTTTTTACAGCTTTATTCCCTTATTAATGGCAATCTACATAGGGTATTATAGGAATCTGTCCTTTTATTTTGGGACCACTAGGACTCTTGTCCGTCAAAGTTAATCACCATGCCATTGGTGAGTCAACTGTCCACACCAGAAACCAAACCAAACATTCACTATAAAAATTGGATGATTTATTTTTGAGTCTCTGATTGATCACAACGCCTAATAAAAAATTATAACTTTGCATCTCCTCTTTACCTGTTATTGACATCGTTTCCAAAATTGTTACAACTACTTTACCACCACTGTTATGTGATATCTGTATGGTTTCATTGTCATTTTATATGCCACCAAGAATGATAGATGTTTTATAATACTATTATCGTTTATTATCAGATTGAGGATGCAGAAGAAGCTTTGCAGAAATAAATTACTTTGTGCAAAAAACCTTTTTAACTCAATACTTAAATTTTGAGGCACATAAAAGTGTGAATTTTCGATTTAAAAAATAAAAAAAATTTTTTTTTCGTTACTGAACTTTATTTTGTCCTAGTATGATCATTTTATTACTGAAAAAAAGGTTTTCTGAAATTTTCTCAAAATTTTTCTTCAAATTTTGCATAAGTAAAAAGTCATAGAATACCTTTTGACATAAATGACCCTTTATTTAGACCACATTTAAAAAATTCTTGTTTTTCGATGCTGGGCCCAAGTATGGCTATTTTTTCACTATTCTTTATAAATTTATAAATTTTTTCAATTGAATAGATCTTTTTAACAAAAATAGCCACCTACCAATATCTTTTGTTTTTCTGAAACATGGCAATTTTCACCTCAAATGTTTTTGAAATTTTTGTATATATTTTGTCATAAGGTTGAAAAATAATATCTAGAAATAACATTTTAGAATTTTTTCCAAATTCAGGCCTGTTGGCATACCGTCAAACGCACCATATTTTTCTAGACGTAGGTGGCTTTGTGTGTCCAATTTATTGTGAAAGCCAAAATTCTGATTGTTGGAATTTTCCTTTTTTTTTTTCTTTTTTTTTTGTGTTGTTTATTATTTGATTGCAAAAGCAAAAATCAAGCGCAGTAAGCTTTGTAGCTGGAGCTCACTTGATAGTAACACAATATATTTTCTATAGTAAGGAAGTTTTTTATTTGCTCACTCCTCAGAAAATACAGGCGCATTTTTGTGGCAAAATTTGTGCCTATTTTTTCATATTTTGTCTCACCTCCCTATTTTTTTATTAAATAATATTTGAACAGTAGAGAATAATTCAATAAACTTTGTGACTATAGTTACCAACTCAAAATTAATTTCAATACTTTCGACAGAGAATTTATTTCTATTTGCAGCTTTGTTGTATATTAATCACTGGTAATCATTAATTAATTAATCACTGAACTTAAATCCAATTAATCCATTAAATATGTCATAAGTCTTCTGAATAAATAATATTCCAGATCAAATTTCATGAATGTGTGCTCTACATGTTTAATAACAATTTTTATTACATTTTATTGAAAAATTTCTCTCGGTTTGTCATTTTGCTGGAGATCCTGTATATGGGCCTGGAGATTGGGATGCTGTATCTTGAGAACAGCCTAAAAATTGGTAATTTGCATAAAATTTTGTAGAATGTGCTTTATGGCGAAAATTATCCTAAAATCTATGATAGACGTCATTTGTTTAGATTTAGAGAGACCTGTATATTAAAATATTTGTCTTTATCTAGGCTTTACATCAAGTTCTAATGAAATTGAGGTATTAATGGATAATACAAAACGAGATGCAATGAAATCATACCAAACCGAAAGTGAAGATGCTGGTATGCAAAAAGGAAAACGTTTACAATGGTTAATTGAAGATTCAAAGCATTTAAAAGTAATTCCACCTTCTGTTGATGAAGTGACGTTTGATGGAGAAACAGAGTTAGAAGAAGTTCCGACTGACACAACGCCTCCTGGTAAAAAAACAGTTACACCACTTAATTACACTGAAAAGAAAGCAGCTACATCGCTAAAATCCATCGGAAAGAAGGAAATTATCTCTGCTTTAAATAGTAAAAAGAAAGCAGCTAATCTCCGGTAAATCAACTTTCTATAATAAAATTATAATCAGTTATTCCTGTGTTTTATATTTATTTATTTCACATTAAACAAATAAAACTAATTATTTGTTTACCTGAGCAGCATATATCTGCAAGTGCAGAAACCTTCTGCTAAATTTTGTTACTTTTACCTTTACTTCTATTTTGTTTTTGGCCTTGTCATATGTTGTTCTTATCACCCTTTCCTGAGTTTAATTTATACTGTTGTCTATTTTTTTTTGATCTTATGAACTTGATATTATTTTTTTTTTCTTTTTTTTTTTTTTTATAGAAATGGGCTTTCAGCAGCAAGTACAAATGCTGGCGTAATGCGCATATCTAGAAGCACAACTACTACTGACGAGCCATTGCCAGATTCTGATATTTACAGTGCTAAATGTGGCTTGTCAGCAGTGTTTCCTGATGGTGATACTATAGACAATGTTAGAATTATCACACATGATATTATAAAAGGTTTGTTGTAAAGTCATAATTATAATAAACTTTTGTTTGACCTGCAAAATTAGATTATATTCAGTTGTTTAGCAGTTCAATATTTTCTTTTTTTTAAATACGTCCCTTCCTGTAAGGCTATAAGCCTTACAGAAACCCAGATTTGAACCCAGAACCTTTTGGTTTGGAGTCAGATTCATTGCCAACTGAGCTATCTGAGTACATAATTGGTCAAAGTTTTTATTTTTATTTTAATCAGAGAGCTTTCATGAACATATGTTTCTTTTAAAATCTTTGTCTTAAAGTAGAAGACAAATATGAACAAATTGCCTTTTATATCTTGTTGACTTATAATATAGAAAAGAATATTTAAATCAGTAATTCTCACAAAAGCAGTTTGCCAGAATCACATAGAATGAATACCAATGGAAGATCTGGTTACAACTATCAATAATTTTTTCAAGGTTGGCCAAAGGAAGAATTAATTAATTTGTTTATTAATTAATTAATTAGTTTGGAATTAATTTCATGACAATTTTTTTACTTTTATTAAATCTGAAATTTGTTTGTGCCGTGTCTTTGTAAATGGTCCGAGAGTTCCAATCTTACCGATGTAAAAGATACTTTTTTTCATTAAAATTTTTATTATTTTTGTTTTGATTTCTTGAATCTACGGTAAATTTTTAAAAATTTTTCTGAATATTTTTTTTTTAAAAAATATATTTTAACTGTCTCTGAATGTGCTAAAATAGTATTCTTTAAAATAAAAATGCTTCCGTTGGTTTTTAAAAATATTGCATAGCATTTTTGGACAACATGTCAATAGTTGTTGTTCCCTTGGCCCATGCCAAAAAAAAAAAAATTCAAATCTGGTCCGAGTACTTCATTTTTTGATGTTTCATAAAAGATTATGCTCAGATTTTGCCCAGATTATGCAATGGTGTTACTCTTCAACGTTAACTCAAATCTTTCAACGTGTCCTTTTAAAAAAAATATTTGGCAAATTTTTCAGGCCCCTAAATATAGAATTTGGTAATATATAAATAAATGACACTTTTCAAAATATTTATAGAGAAATTGTGTTAATTTTGTCCCATGAAAATAATGTTTTTGGTATGTTAGTTATTTTAAAAGTTTTATTACATCTAGTCTTCAGGCATCAAAGCAACAATTTGATGCTTTAATGATTTGTATTTTTGTTTCCTGTTTCTCTAGGTTCTGATTCTGCTAAAATCTGAAATATTTATGATAATAGAAAATTTCATTTTCAATAATTTTGGTAGCTATGTTAGATATTTTGAAAATTTAAACCTTATTTTTTAAAACGTCAAGTTTTAGCGTTATGTTTTGAAATTTCAAAAGCCTTTTGCTTTAAAATATGAAAATTAACCCAAAAATAAAAAAAATAAAAATAATGTCGAAATGCTGCATGGTTTTCACAAATATCTTTTCTGATAATTTTATCCATTGTCTGAAATCTTCAAAATAATATTAGGTCCAAAATTTGAGAGATCAAAATGGGATGTATTTTTTTTTATCCAAAAATTTTTTAACTTCTAGTACTTGTTTAGTATTTTCCACTATAATTCTATTTGTAGATGAGGAAAAAAAATCTAGGAAATTTACAGTAAGTAGGCTTTTTTAAAAAAATTTTAAGCTCAGTCATATTATGTTGAGATAGAAATTATCATGTCATAAGTTTAAATAATTTAGTATAGCTCCCGTTTTCAGGCAAATTACATTGCAAATTGTATATGTAATTTGTAAATTGTCCATATACTTGAGAAGTTTATCTCCTGAAACGTAGCCGTACTAAATTAATTAATAGATTTTTTATAATAATTTTGCCAATAACTAGCATTTATTGAATAAGATTGTTTGAATATTGTTTAAATATAAGTTTTTTACAAAATTGGTAATTTTGTTTTTAGGTTCTTTCAAAGACATTATATTGGAGTTCATGCCACATGATTCACTAGTTACACATGTTAGCAACAGTCTTTATCACCAAATTATGGAAAAAAGTTGTGTTTTCAGCAATATTGTGATTAATAGTACAACAAGAGAAGTTTCTATTACAGCCTTTGTTGATGAAGCTTGGACAGTTGGTGGTGACATGGTAGATCTAAAAGGTTTGAACTTAACTGCAACAACTACCTTGACACAAAGTGGCACTAATCACGCACCTTGGGTAATCTTTGGACATGGTGATATAGTAGTATTAGATCAGCAAGTAAGCATTTGGATGTTAGAAAATAAAATTTCTGGTTATTTTTTAGTTTTATGCTATTATCAAGACCCAATTGAATAGCTGTGTGTAGGGATAGCATCGCAGCTTTCAAGAGCACTTTTCTGTAAACCATCTAAATTTTCGGAAATTTATAACTTTTTTAAGAAAGAAGAATTGATTTTGCGAGTGGCAATGTTACAGCACCAGGGAGGTAATCCTGCACCACCTGCTAGCAGGAGATACTCAGACTGTAATGCACAAATTCTGAGAATTTTTGATGATTACCCCAATCTGCAAAAAATCGATTACCTGAGGAACTCTGCTCACAACATGGCATTTTAATTGAATTGGCTTAAATATTGTTGTGTTTGAACAGTCTAAAGAGCGTTTGTTTTTAAAACTACCTTATTTGATACATTGCTTCAACTCAACATATGTAGTCACATAATTACTTTAAAATGATGTTATCAATGATATATTTTTTTGTTTTATATTCTTTTTTTTTATGTGAAATATTTACGATTTGAGAGAATGCCATTCCAAAAGTAAATTTGTTCAAATTTTCAAAGATTCGAACCTTCTTGTTTTTGCTTCTATTAAATTAAATAATGTGTTTTGGTTTTTGGTCAGACCCCTTCCTCCTTTAAGCAAATTTTTTTTTTTTTTTTTTTTTTGCAAATTCCAAAGACTCTGCATATGAATAATTCCCTAAAACATGGTAAATCAAGTTTAACTTCTGAAAGTGATCTTTAAATTAAACGGAAGTTTTAAACAACGAAAGTTTGGCAATCATCCAGGGGTTTATTTTTTGGGGGTAATTTTCTGGGGGCAATTCTGCAGTCCTGTGATTATTATTTTTGTTACTATGAACTTTGATTCTTTTTTCTTGGCAATCGGTTGAATCTTGTGATTCATTAATATTTGAGTAGTGGAAAGTGTTTATTTTTAATCATTGCCATTATCAAGTCATTATAATTAATATTACAATAGAAAATTTCATAGATGGTGGGAATCTTAACTGAAAATTTATTAGTTCAGTTTATAGAAAAATACAACTAGTGCATTTTTTCCAAAATTCCAAAATTCCAAAATTCTAAATATTTTTCAATCATATTTAAAGTTAGTTGTTTATTTTAAGACAATTGTGACAATTGAAGATATTGGTGGTGTTTTGTATTTGACTGGAATTCTTTCAGCGGATAACATATCTGTTTTAACAGAAGCGACAAATAATGCAATATTCCTGGCACCTGAATATGATGCAAGATTCAATAGCTTAAAAACTTTATTGTTAGAAAATGTATACATCAAGACATCACTAACTTCACCTGTCTTACGGTAAATACATGTTTTTTCCCCATTAAGCAGGCAAACTTTATGATGTTTATCTGAAATCTCATCTGTACTATATTATTATATTTTCTGTAAAGATTAAGTTGCTCTCATATATTACTCAAACTTTCTTTTGTTAATAGGATCTTACAATTTTTTTTTCCATTTCAACTGGAGCTCTTTGGCTTTTGGGATTAAAAGATGCTGAATAAAACAATATTTCTACATGCTTGAATTTATACATTGGTGATTAAAATGTTATTATACATTGTATGTAATAAATATAAACTTCAGATATTTCAGGTACCCTGAACGAAAAATGGAATTTTTAAATGTTACCCCATTGCTAGCATCTTTGTTTTGCTGGAAATTTTAAAGACCAGATATGAAAAGATTGTTATAGAGATTATTCAAAATTATGATTTTAAGTAAACTCAGCTCTCTCCTGGTGGATATGATTTATCCGATGAAACATTAAATTTTATTCTGGATTATTACTGAATGTCAATATTTATCTTTTCAATAAAAAGCTGGCAGTTGAAGTTCTTTTATCTTTTATTTATCAAGTTTTTTGCTTGGATATATTCTTAATACACCATTTCTTTGCAGAAACATTGCTCTAGTTGTAATAAAGTCTAACATAAATTTAAAAAAAGTGTAAATAACTTAAAAAGATTATATTCACCTAAGTTTCAGAAAAGTTTAACAGTTGAAGCACTGAAAGTTATAATTTCGTAGATTTACAAATTTTTACAGCGAAGCTTTCAATTATGAGTGTTTGCAATAATAAAAAGATTTCTCTCCATTTTATCAAAGAAAAATAAGGCAACCTATTAGTTTTGTTGACCTTAGATATAATAAAAAAGTAATGGAAGGATGTACACTGGAAAAAAATGGTATGCTATGTGCTTGCATAATTCAAGAACTTGATGCTTTATTTCTTCACAGATGATGGCGAGTCTTCTTTCTTTTACTTAATTTGAGCTTGGCATCTTTCAGCTTTCTCTTCATTTCAAGTCTCCTGGTAGACTTCCCACTTCTCATGGCTTAAGGTGATGTTTTCTGCTTAAAGCCTTCCCCAGGAAGCTTTTTCTTCTATTGCCTCGGTACATAGCTGATTATGGTTAATAGCAGTAGACTGAGTGCATATCAATGGTGTAGGCCAACTTCAATCTTTATGTTGTCAGTTTGCACTCATCACAACAACAGTCGTGTATCCTCTGTGCATGCTTTTAATGATAGAAAGATGTACTCACTCATTGAGGACTGATCTTATAATTAGACAGTACCAAATCAAATCTTGTGTAATGGTATCATTATCTTATAATAATTGAACACTACATGAAGGTCTTTATTAAACTCCGGATATCTCTTCTGAAACATCTTAAGGCAAAGTATGGGCTCGATTCCTGATTTCCCTTTCTAAAGACTGTGTTATTCATTTTTATTTTGTCAATCTTTCAAAGTCTTGCTTCAATGATTCTCCTAAAGTCTCAGAAGGCTCAAAAACTTGACTCTTCTGTCATTACCAAATTGAAGGAAATCGCTCTTCTATTCGAATATGGGAGTATTGTACTCTTCCTTCATTTACTGAGTACCCTATTCCTCAATACCTCCAATGTGATTGGAAGTTTTCCACATGATCACCCAACTTTTTCATAACTTTTAAAGGAATCTTGTTAGGGTCTTTTTCCTACCTTCCTTTTGTTGATTTAGACTTTAAATTAATTTCTGTAATGTCTTTAAGGAGACCACCAAGCATTAAACTAACTTTAGGAAATGAGTTACTGTCATTAAGCAAGTGTTGAAGTATTGGCTTTTTCATTTTTTAATGTTGTCCCTTATAATTCTTTTATTAATTATTATCCTTGACAAAAATCAGCTTGTCAATTTCTTTGGAGCCCACTCTTCCTAGAATTATAGATTTTTTCTGGGACACCTCTAGATCTCACCTTAAGATACCTATATAATTTCTCATATGTTTCTTCCTATTTGCTAATCTTTTTTAGCACATAGACATTTCTTTTTTCTTCTTTGCTTGTCTTTTCACACTTTATGAATCATTCTCTCTGTCTTTGACTGCCTTTTATATTCATTTAGCTGAAATGACTCTTTCTTGAAGTGCTTGTTAGGACTCATCATCCCAATATCTCCTTTACTCTCATAATATCTTCATCTTAGCTCTTCAAGATCTTTAACTTGGCCACCACCTCAGTTCATTCTCTCCCTAATATTTGTTTATATAGTGTGATAAAACTTGGTCATATATATTCTTTACTTTTTAGTGTTGAAGCAACAATGCCATCTGCATCTTTAACAGGAGATACTTCAATTATAGTTGAAATCTTAGTTAAACCAAATGATGCAAACCCTATCATGGTGGTTGGTATATGTGTTTATGGAAATGGACTTGGTAAAGTGTACTACCAAAACACAATAAAACATATTTTTAACCTAACAGTTGAAGGTGTTCCATGGATTGTCTTTAATAATTTATGTAAATATTGTTATAGTTCTTATTTGGATTATTATTTATTAAAAGTATTTTTCAAATATATTAAAACTTGGAATTTAAGTTAATACTATGGCTATATCCAATTGACACCCCTAGACCAACTTCAGACCAAAATTATAGTGTGTTGTAAGTTATTCTATTCAATGAGATCTATTCCTATTGTAAATAAATGAAATAATCACCCGTTTTAAATTAGAGATTCACATTTTAAACTTATGTATTAAAATGTTCATTTCAATTGAACAGCCTCTTCAAGTTTACAAAAGATACATGTCAAAATTTTAAAAAGAATAGGCAGTCGAAAAACTTTTTCTTGTTTTTATTGTTTTTTTTTATAGGTTTTTCTTTTGCCAAAGAAGTAACAGATGCTGGTGAAAACTTTGAAGATCCTAAACTTCAGATGATTGGAGACCAAGTAGGTAAGTGTACCTCCAGATTTAATTTTAAAGTTTTACAATGATGATATTTAAAGAATGTTTCCTGGTTCACCAATAATTCATAAATGAAATTTACTTTTCGGTAATTTTTTTTGCTATTGAATTATACTTGAAAATAAATTTTAGCATAAAGTTGTTTAATTTAAACATTCTCATATAAACTTTGATATTCAAAGTGCAGACCAGAGTATATTTAATTAATGATTGCTATGAATCAAGAAAGGCCTTATGTGGAATTTTTGCAAATATGACATTGAGATGGGTGAGGCCTCTTGTTTTAAAAAATAAGAAATTGCACTTTTAATTTTAATTTTAATTTAAAAATTTGCCCTTTTAAGATAAAATGGCTTTTTATATAAATACCCAGAAATATTTATATTCTTTCTTCTTTGTCTTCAAACTTTATTTCCTTTGTTTCAAGTTTTTTTCTACCATGTTTACTTTTTTACAAAGTTATTCTCCCGAGTGTTGTGTTCTTCCGAGATCAATTAAATAAATAATTGAATGGTTTCCTCCACAATAAGTCTATTATGCAGAAGTGTTTGAGTGGTACAGAAGTGTTAAAATAAAAAGAATAACACGTCTCTTATGCATAATACAATAGCATAGCTTTAATCAATTAGTTTTTGTTTATTTTGTGTGTATTTTTATCTATTTATTTGCAAATATCCGAAATTTTTTTAACAGTTCACAAAATACAACACTTTATAACTAAATATGTTTTCATTTCTTTCTTAACTTGTCTGTTGACAAGTGTTACTTTTCTATCACGTTTTCGTAAACAATACTATGCGATATCTTTATTCCATATATAGTTGTTACGTAGTTTGTGGTGTGAAATAATAGAAACTATATTCTAACAATAATTAGTTTTTACTCAACTTTATAACAAATAATGAATTGATAACGAATGAAAATTGTATAATTTTGATAAACGAGAATAGTAATATTATAATAAAAAGTTACTTGGACTTTATTTTTGGATAAGACTTTGATTTAAAACCCTCTTACTTGATTGTGATTTTAAAACTGACTTGGATACGATTTTGAAATTTATTTGATAATACTGCCTGCTAAAATGCCTCAAAAGGAAAGAAATGTACAAAAGAAAACGCAAATAAAGTGAAGTGTTAGATGACGATTTTACAGTTGTAAATATAACTACACCACCTGATAAAGAAAACAAAAATATGACCACATGATTACGGTTCGTCTAGATAAGAGAAAATGTACAAATGACCTTGCTGTAATCATAAAAAACGAGGCTATATGTCCAAGGTTTGTGAAATCTGTTTTGTATCGTCACCAATACCAAAAAAACCAATGACGTGGAACATTGTCTCACGCTGAAGTTGTTTTTAAGAATAATTTTGGGAAAAAACTGAGAAGAAATGGCGATACGGATTTCTATAAGCAAGTTATCTACAACTTATCAAACATGTGTATAGAATACCCTTTAAAAAAGGCATCCAAAGAAACCACAAATAAAAATGAAGCTAATACTCTTTATTTTTTGAAACTCTCTCATTTCCTTGTTTTTAATAACCTTCCAGTCAAACAACTTTATCATCTATAAATCGAGTTCTTCGCAAACGGAATCGAAGAATCGGTAATTAAACAGTACTTAGACACATGCACAAAGAATGCCACAAAATAACCATGAAACATGGGACGAACTGATTAGCTCATTAAACGATTTTCTAAGGAACTTAACCAACTCTAAACTTGCACAAGCTGACGACCTTGTCATACTTTTTGATGAAGCCACTAGTCATGCGCATAAAGAAATGATAGGTCTATTTGCAAGTGGACAAAAAACTTCATACTGAAGCTTATTGCAATAAAGTAAGTATTGTCTATTAAGTCTGAAACTCCGATGGATGAAATTGCTAAGTGTTTCGAAGAAGCGAAAATTGAAATTAGTAACACATAATTTTGTTGTTTAGATGGTACTAACTCAATTTCTGGAAAAAAAAACTGGACTTCAAAGGCGGTTAAGAAGTTTTGCTCCTCATTCAATTTATATAAATTGCAGATATCACCGTCTTGTTTTATGTTTTAAGCATCTAATTCCGATGTTCCAGTGGTTGGAAAAAATTGTTTCTTTGCTTCTAGAAATTAAGAAACTAGGGTTTCCAGCTAAATCACCTCAAGTGTCAAATACATGTTTAAAACAAAATGACATTAACATTTTTGATCCAAAATCAATAACTGAAATTTTCAAAGACTATTTCGCAAGTC
>JAUZNK010074326.1:0-13742 GCA_035046665.1 Euphysa ruthae | reverse complement strand
AGTAAGTAAGTAAGTAAGTAAGTAAGTAAGTAAGTAAGTAAGTAAGTAAGTAAGTAAGTAAGTAAGTAAGTAAATAAATAAGTAAGTAAGTAAGTATTTAAGTAAATTAGTAAGTAAATCAGTAAGTAAGTAAGTATTTATTCCGCCACAAACGAATATAAATAATTTATGAAAATAAGACAAGATAAAATAAGAAAGTAACAACAAGAATAGACATTAAGATAAAAAAAATGGTGGCAATGATAGGCTCAAAAATTGTCTGTCACAACAATATTTCCTTTGTGATCCATCACACACAAAAATATAGAAATTGATTCAGCCGAAGCGTGGCAAAAAAAAAAAGGAAACAAACATGTGTTTTTTTTTTCCAGAATTATAGTCTATAGTTATTAGGTCTGCGTTATCTTTTTGATATTTTTGCGCTTTTTGATTTTCCATGTATTTTTCAGTCAGATAAAGGCAGATGATTTGTGAAAAAGATAAGTTATGAACTGAAAGGTTTGGCCGTGCGGATAAGGCATTATTCCCCGGATCCTAGAGCTATGAGTCCAAACGCACCTCAGAATCATTGATTTTCTTTACTGTAAGCTCAAATGGGAGCTCTAATTACACTAGAATCAAACCTGAAATAAACGGCTTGAAGTTGATTGTTTGCCCCGCGTAACAAAATATACGTTTGAAATATTTGTAATATTAAAGAGATGTGGCCAAGATTGATCATAGTGAATGGAGGGCTACAGCACAACCAAAGTCTTATAAGTGTGTAACAAGCAAATCATGATGTAAAAAAGATAATCGAATGGATTCAAGATAATATCACAAGCCATTGGGCAGAAGGTCTGAGATTTGTTCAATTGATGAAAAATGAAAACTTCCACTCTGGAATTAAAAGAGCACATTTTAATGAAATTTTTGATCCTTCTCATATAGTTAGCTTGGCATCATCTACTCTTCCGAAAGAAATTGTCACATCATTTGTAGACGAAGTAAACGATGAACAATGAAGTGGAGAAATAATTCATGATGCAGGTAAAGAGTCTGCTATCAGAATTAACGATGAAATGTTATTAGCGGCAGTCTAAGCGAAAAGCATTCTGTTGTTTGCCAAAACGAGTCTAGTTGAGCTCATATATGTTTGGAGTGTAACAGATTTTCATATCATGTGATAACTGAAGTTGGTGAAAAAGGTTTTGGGTAAAATCTTACGTGCGTTTTATGTAATAAAAAAGAAAATCACGAAAAAAAGAGAGGGTATATGTGTATGTATGCAGTATAAAAAAATGAAGCTGATGTCTGATAAAGCAGCAGTCACTGTTGATGAAAGTGCCTGATATTGCTCGCCAAAAGAGTGAGCCCAATAATATCAAGGCCGTGGTCCATTACCAAATGGAGGTAGGCTAGCCATGAGATTTTATCTTTGTTGTATGCTATGTCAGTATAGGACTTGCATGCAGCAAAATTCATTGATATTTTTGATGTTGTGCAAAGGGAGACGTTACTTAAAACAACTGCATCAGCTCAATCACTTGGATCGGGCGAAGGGTTTTTCAATTGTGCGTGCAAGACAAAATGTCACTCTAAAAATACTAAATTACTGGTTGCTTATATTATGTTGTTTTTGTCATATGAAAATCCCAGTAAAGAAATGAAATGTTACATGTAGAATTACGGAACTTCTGTAATGCATGTAAATAAAATAAAACATTTTATTAAACTTGTCAATTGAAGATTCATAAAATACACGATTTTAGTTACCATGGTAACATGTAGCAAAATATGATTTTAAAATAAGGATAGATTATTTTCAATAAATAGATGACATGAAAGTAATAATACTCTGAGAAAAAATGACACTACTCGGTCAAATTTATTCGAAAAGTTTCTTGGGGATTTTTGGGGTCACTTAACTTTTACATTTGCATTTACAGGAATCCCTTATAAAAAATAATCAACCAGAACTTTTCATGGTTATATACTTTGGGGTGGGGGTGGATGATTCTTTGTCTGAATATAAATTTATAAATCTTTATTATGGCCTAATGCTCTCCTAAAGGAAATCACATGATAAAAATCTGAAAAGAAATCTCAACATAAAATTAATAAAAAACCTAGAGGTTTGGGAAGTTTCGGGTTAAAGGTAAAAACGCTTTGAATTCAAAATCTACACGTTGTTGGTGTTGGTATAATTTGCAGTTTTAATAAAAGGCTGTCAGTTGAGACATATATGTAAATATTGCATATGCTTCAGGTGGCTCTGAATACATATTATGTGGTATGATATATGTCATTGAATGTGCTAAAAATGATAACAGAAAGAAGCTGGATTTACATATAATTTACTCCAGCTTAGGTGTTGAAGTTGGCTTGAGACCTTGGAGGTAAAGACCTTGCTGCTACGCGCAATATATTATCAAGGTGGTTAAAAAACGGGTTTCGTGGAGTTTACGATCTGATTCAATGTTTTATTTTTGTAAATATTTAAAGGTCCGATTCAAAAATGTTTTTCTATTGATCCGACGAACAAAATGATAACTTTTTGTGGTCCGGCCGGAAAAGCTATCTTTTTTGGTTGATGGCAGGATTTAGGTGTTTCAATAGTCCATTCTCTACGAATGGAATTAAATTGGAATGTTTCATTAAGTCCTTGTTGCATTAAAAAAATTCATTTCGCTCAATATTTACGATGTGTACCATGAAATAATTTTTTGTTATTACATCTTATTCTTTCAATAGATATCATAACCCTATATTTATGACCCCCTGAAAATTTATGCTTACTGATTGAATATTCCGTATATGGTTGCATAATTTACATAATTTACTAAACGAAAGAAATTGAACGAGGCAATATTAAAAACACAAACGACGAACTTTTTTCGTCTTGAAATTTTAAATAAAATGTGTATATAGCTATTTATTTTGGCAGCTCATGCTGAAACAGAATTACTCAACCATATTTCTCCCAAGAGGTTACTTATTTATTTAGCCTTTATTGAATCTAAATATTTATCAAAAGTATTTATTTTATTAAATAAATTTTTGTATTTTAGCGCTGTTGTTGAGTAAATCTATTCAGGCAAATTAGAAAATGAAAATAAAAAAGCACAACACATGACAAACTTATATATATATATATATTCAGTGCGTCCAAGTCACAAATACTTGAAACCCCTACAAGAAAATACTAAGACAATACTAATAATAATAAGACAATACTTTAAAATAAAAATGAGTAAGAACATGTGAGATAAACTGAGTTAATCAAAACTTTAATTTTAATCTAAAAGTTGCTTTCTTCTTAGTATTCAATGTATTCTTCCAGGAAAACACCGAAATTTTTAGCCTACGAATAATAAAAAATTACCTGACGTCATCAGACGATTGGAAATGAATATTCAAAAATTTATTGACTCACTAAGGAATACACCTTGCTGGCTGGTTAATCGAATTTAAAAGAGTATCTGAAATAAACAACTTTATTCTTTGTTAAGAACGATGACAAAAATAAGAAAACCCTTGGTAACTCTCAGACTTTTTTAATCATTTTGACCTTGCATCAACCAACTCTTGACATACTCATAACCTGTTTCCCATTAAAACAAAAACAAACGAATATTAGTTAACCCATTGAAGAAAATGTACGATAAATATTTTCTATCTCACAGAATTCTCAACCGATCTTAAATCGAAAATTCATAGTGTGATGCTGTTTTAATGAAAATTCTGTAACCTCACAATAGCGTCTAAATTCACGTTGATATTAGTTGCGCCTATACTTTGAAAATATGTTATCACAATTCCTGAATAAAAGAAGTAAAAATTAAGTAAAAAAGTTGAAGACCAAATATTTCCTTAGGGTTTTCTTATTAAGTATGACCTTCAAGGTCTTAAATAATATAATAATAGAAGATCTTTATTTAAAACAAACATCATCCACTTTTTTCTGTATTTGGCTGAAGAAAATCGGAGAGATTTGATTTTTAAGCTACTATCTGCTAAATATTAAGTGACAAATAATTACGTTTCTATAAATATGCTGGAATAGTATTTTAAAACATTTTCTTTGGCTGGGCTAAAATTCTTTCGCTATCTTTAAAGCTTCATCTAATATATCAAATTTCATGAGAATTTGAGAAAACCTACAATACCATTCTTCTACTTCTCCCATACATTGTATTAATGCTGTGATGTTATTTACATCCGGTTTACTTGCTACATCCAGAGTAAATCTTTCTTTAATAATTCCATTAATTGTCTCGGCTCTGTCTGAAATTGGGGTGTGAACTACAGGTACGCCATAAGAAACACATTCGGCTGCAGTATTTTGTCCTTCGCAAACACAGAAGTTAGAGTTTAACAACTGATCTTTAAAAAGCTCTGGTGAAAGCGACTCTTTCCATACTAATTCGATTCCAGTTTTTGTCAACTGTTCTTTAAGCACTTGATCTATTGGACCAATTAAAGTCATGGAAAATTTCAACTGCGTTCCATCTGTTTTAGCACTGCCTTTCGCATTAAAAAGATTATCAAAAGCTTTAATCATCTGCGTCAAAACTTTAGAACACCGCATCGGTTTGTAAACACAAATCAGCATGGGGCTGGCCTTAATTGTCCTGCGGGAAGAAGATGACTTAAGAAAGTGTTGCTGTAGAGGAATTGGGTTTCCTTTCAATGATTTCACGTTACTTACAACAGATTTAGTAAATCCAGGAGGTGTTATTATTATTCTTGTTATGCACCCAAAGTTTGCTTTCATCATTTCGTTCCATACTTTCACATTTTCAATCACATCACGATCTATTCCACCTGACACACATAGGTCAAATTTTTTTATGTCTTTTGATTGCACTGCTTCAATTGTTTCATTCGGATCATCAACTATCGAAAATTCTTCAAATGCTAAAATCACGTCACCTAGAATTTCTTTAACTTTGCCTTCAAATATACAATCATCGTATTCACGAGTTGCTATGAAAGCTCTTCCGGCATATTTTCCCATTTCTGCAGATACTGGAATCACTTCGAGCTTTTTAACTCGGTACCCTCGAACAATAAGTTGTTTTATTAAGTTTAATGTCCCGTGCACATGTCCCCAACCTTCATCGATACTAGTTACATCACAAATTGCTCTAACTTTTGCCATAACGCGTCTAAAAATAAGGATTCTAAGTGTTTGTACCCTTTCTAGTATGAACTTGTAATTGCAATGTTTATCTTATGATGAGTGGCATGCAAAATTTTTTTATGAAATGGCATTTATAGATCACAAAGTTAAAAACCTTTGAGAGCAGATATCAATATTCCATGGCTAATTAATTGTTGGGTAAACTAGGTAATGGTGATGACAATAGTGGCGATGTTGACGATGAAAGCGATTATGAAAACGATGACGATAAAAGTTATTATAATAACGATGACGACGATAAGACTATATAAAGTACACAAAAAACGAAAATGGATATGACGTAGACATCATGCCATGGCGACGGCGACCTTCTTTTTTTATAGAAATACCCAATAATCAGAGTGGAAATAAGAATATCAAGAGCCGACTACCACATTCTTACAATAATAATATTAAAAAAAAAAATAAAAAAATAGCAGCCTCATTCAATTCTAACTAGTATTACCCTCAGCAAGGTAGTGCTGATGGTTTAATTCATTTGCATACTCAAAAAGAACATAATTGAATGGTTCAATCTTAGCACAAACTATCTTGAGTAGATAGTAACGCATAGACTCTTTAAAATGGTTTTAAAAAATCTTTACAGTTTATATTTTGATAAAATTTAGTTACTTTGCTATGGCACTATGATCTTACTTTTTTAGGTAAAAAAATCGAAATCAGATTTTACAAACTTAAAAAAAAAAAAATTACATAACGGAATATTAAAAAATTTTATAAGTGAATTCATAAGTGATAAATATCCATTACCAAATCCATTGTACAATAAAAACATTATAAAAAATTGTAGATAATTATAAATAAGTAATAAAAACATTATAAATAATGGTCCAAAGTCGTAAAATTGTGGGTATCTAACGGGGAAAATTTTGGCATTATGGCAGTTACAATTGAATATGAAAATTCATTCAATGAAGCTGTCTCTTAATTACGAAGCAAAACTCAGAAGAAACCCACGAAGTTTTCTTAGTAGTCTGTTATGAAAAATTTTACCGACGATTTTATTTATATTTAGCATTGGTAATATTTCCCTAGCCTATAATTTTGTGAACCGCTTATTTTTATAAAATTTTGTAACAATCAAACAGGTCGCATGTGACAAGGTTTGGGCTTAGTACCTACACATTAATCACTGTCCCTGATACGAATGACATACATAACATATTAATTGAATTAATACCAATTAATTAAGTTTCAAATTATTAACACTAAATTAATTGATCACACCGATGAATGGTCATTAATGGCTCTATGTTGAATTGAGACATTTTTCGCCTATCATTTGTTAATAATGTTTTTTGGTGTGAAATGTTAATCAAGGAAGTTGGTTAAAAAAGCTTTCTGTAAAATTTTACAGATTTCCGTTTCATCATTGCAGCACAATATTAAATCTCTAGGTTTACTTCACTGTTTTAAAATACGTATTATATATTACAAGAATGCGTAATGACTGTTGTCCTACCCATTTAAAATGAATATATTTGACTTGATTATTTTTTGTGGCTACTTGTTTCTTTTGAGAGATCACTTGTATATTTCTCGGGCTTATGTGTTGCAATTAATTTAGTTCTTCTAGTTTATAATGTTGGTATGTTTCAGCGTGACGAGCAAAGGAAGAACAACCCTCAGTTTAGTTTTAGGCACATGGCTTTTATCATTGAACCAGCTGTCTCACAGTAATTATATTATTCGTTATTCTTAATGTGAGAGAAACTTTAAGAAAAAAGTTTAAACTTTACATTAAATAGATTTTGAAAAAGCTATAAAAAACAAGGTTTTATGAAAAAGTGAATGAATTATTGAATGAATTTAATGGCGATACAAATTGAAATATCAAAAAAAATTTTTTAAAACGATATTTGAATTACTTACTGGTGGCATAATGAAGAAATATTCGAACGGGCAGCAAGAAGTGGGGAATATAAAAATAATAAATACCATGTAGCAATTTAAAAATGCTGAGTTCGCCCATTAAAACTCTGTGTATTTTTGAAAATACCACTTCATTTATCTAATTTATTTTAGTTTTTTAATTAAATTTTCTCAAACCTGAAGGTAAGCTTTAAAACTTTGATTTTAAATTGAAATTGCTTTTATTTGTTAGCTTTTTAAGTTTTTTTTAATTTTTGGTTTTTTTTGCTACATGTATGTTATTGCTTAAAAGTTAAAATTGCTTATTCTGTCTGCTCTCTTTAAGAAACACCTCCTCCTCTAGTGGAAATTTATTTCCATGTTATTTCTGAGTTTCTAAGCAAAACTCAATGCGTAATGCAACGCTAGCTCAAATTGGCTGGGTTGTTTGGTTGAGCGAATTTCGCAGACGCAAATGGGCGTTCTAAGTACTCCAAGACCCGCCACGTGGGCCCATCTGAAATTATTGTCTCGGCAATTTGTTGGTTCCCCACGTTAAATATAACATTCTCATTCTCTCTCATTCTATCTCATATACAAAAGAAAACATGTAGCATGTAACTAGATTGTTTCTTTAGTATGTAAGTTTGTATAAAGAACGCATTGTTGTTTTGTATGATTAGCGTGTAAATCAACAAGATAAATACAACTTTGACGTCTTTTAATTTGAAATGTTAAATAGCAAACAATTTTTAAGTTTTTAAATTTCATATTTTTTTTATGAAGACAGTAATTTTCATCTCTCCAAACCAGTGCAGCAACACTTAATATTCAGTGCAAATCCAACTTGGTGCACTGAGTGTTGGATACATATAAGTTGGTGGTGAGTTGAAGCGATTGATCTCTAAAGTGAGCTTCCAGACCCAATTTTCTTTATTGAAGAAATTGTGAGCCTCCTTGTGCCTTCTCTAGACCAATTCCGTTTTGTGGCCACGTCGAGCTTTATGGTTTTTTTCTGCATAGTCGCTCGTACTTCCTTTTTCATGGCGTGGTATTTTCGAACTTCTTCTAAAACCGAATGAAGCTCGTCTTGACTTATTACGCCATCTTCAACTGCCTTAATGAAGAGTTTGCAATTAAATTGTGCTTGCTCTCTGCGAGAACGCATACCTGGTCGTGTTTTTTAGCTTTTTATTCCTCAAGAGTTGGGCTTGGTGCCAGCACTTACAAGCTTATGATGATTGGAATGACTGGTGCTGCGATCACGGTCCCTATGAGTCACGGTCTAACGCCACACAGAACAACATCTATCACAGTAGCTCTGATGTCAACACCATAATTAACGTTGACACGTGAGTATATTTCTACACAAGGCCTTCACGGGAGTTAATCTCGGCCTTTAGTTAGTCTTTAAGTTGGGTTACCAATGTCAATTGGTAGTCTGCCCCAGACTACTCTGTGAAAGTATAGGTTTTGTTTAGTGTAGGGTATAGCTGAGGGTATCTACCTAATTTCTCCGTTTTGAACTTATAAAGACTACATCTTTAATTTGGTCATTCAGCCTCATAAATATATAAATCCCACTCATGTCCTTTGATCATTTCATCGGTCTTGATATACTGATGTGACTTTTTGGTCACAAGATGTCTCAAAACTTAGAGACATCTTGCTTTCAATTTTTATCCTCCGATGACACTCCTTTGGTAGCGTAGAAGGGATGATTGTCGCAAACTTACTCCAGCTATTATATCTTGCAGTGATATACAAGACACGGTATTTCCCCGCAGGTTCTGTCAATATTGTCCTGTCATAGCACTCACTGAGCCGCCCCATAATTACGTCATTGGAAAGAGATATAAGCCATTCTTATTTTGAGAAATGTCTCCATCCTTTGCAAGAGTTAAGTCTTTTCTCAAGATTTTTGAAATTTATATTTTTGCATCGATTGCTTTGATTACCATCAGGACCCTTCGGGAACTGTACTTTACCTTCAATGAGCGAACCACTCCTTGGTTCATCGGCTGTGTCTTAGACGTGGTATTGGGAGGTGAGGGAACCAAATGAATTGTTTTTCAGCCACCGATATGTGGATGTGTTTGGCAGTTGTCTACAATTAATACAGCTTTCCGATCTTCTCATACAAACTTGTCATCCAACTCCCGAACCCACTCCTCAAAAAAATCGCTGTAAATTCAATTTTTTTTGAACGCCGTAGTGACATGACTCTTCAGATTTTTCAAATTTTGCCGATCACAAACATATTGCCGAATTTAATCTTGCCGATCACAAACATAAGCAATAATCACCAGGTGCATTTCGAGCTGCCATGCCAGTTAGACGGAATTTATTGCATTTAACACCCATGCATTTTTCGCTCTTTAGGTACATGGTCTTTTCTGGCACCGCTTGAAAGAACAGCCCATATTCATCTGCGTTGTATATGTCAGCAAGAGCATAGTCAGACAGTATAGTTTGAAACCTTGTTTCGTAAAAGGGTGCAATCATTTTATCTACCACAGTTTTCCCCCTCCTAAAATACAGGTGAATAGGGCTTTTAGACAAAGTGTGTACAGTTCTTTAAGAAAAATTCTAAAGTTCTCTTAAAAAAACATTTCATTTGAATTTATATTACAAACTTGTTTGAAAAGGCTTTTAAAATTTTTATAAAATGGCGATAGAAATGATATTAATAGTTCGTATAAGTTCACACAATTTAGACTCGTTTATAATGGGGTATCACGTGTAAAAAACTGAAAACTGTTTGGACTCCATTCGTAAGCGAGGAATTGACAGTCATGGTAGAGCCCAAAAATATATAGATGAGAAATTAGCTGTCGTGGTTAAGAGAAGATGGAAAAAAAATGAAAGTGCCATGCAAACCGTTCTTCTCTGGAGAAGGAAGTTGCATAAAGTCCTCCAACTATTGAAAAATTTTTAAATCTTACCTGACTCTGTTTTAAAGCAATCGTTAAAACGTTCTTTCCAGCAACCCCAACATCCATCAGAAGCTTGGAAGCTATTATAGAACTTAAAGAACTTTTGCGAGCTCAAGAACCTTGAGCTTGATGGTGCTAGCAGAAATAAAAATACTGTTGTGTCGTACGTTAACGAACCCTTTGTAAATTGCTTTATCCAATAATTCAAAAGTAGCTGATTTTATTTATTGTAGTTTCTTTCCTGAATCGTACCCATCGATCACTCGAAATATATTTTCTATTGTGTTTTTTGCAACAGCATACTTTCTAGCAGTTGAACTACGCCTTCTTCAATGTCTTTTAAGGCTTTGCACTTCTGAAGCAAGCTTTTAGATTGAATTTTTCTTTTCGATGCCTGTACGTACGCCATGTTGCCTTCAGAAAATTAGCTGTAATGGTCACCACGCACGTGTTAGTTTTAAAAAATCCGTGATTCGAATTTAAATAACTAAACACGTTGGAAAATTGGAATTCCGGTGTTTGTTTTGAAAACCTTTAGTTTATTTTAATTTGGCTAATTTGGCTCAAAGGACCAGAAAAATGATTCCGCTTAGCGAATGTTCCACTTATCTGGAGTTCCACTTGTCTGAAAAAATTAAGTTTGCTAAGGTAAATCCAAGGGACCGGAGAAAACGGTTCCACTTAGTGAAAATTCTACTTATCCAGGGTTCCACATATTCAGCGTCAATATAAGCGATAAATTAGGGCGATCATTTAAGTTATGTGGTAAGCCAACATACCGCAAGTTTTCACTAGTTTTCACTGGTTTTTAAATTTGTCAATAAGAAACTTTTTCTTTTATTGTTATTTTATTTGGCAAGATTGACTTTTAATTTACTGGATAATTAGGAATTTAAGGAATTTCAAAATATTGCCACTGCAACTAAAACTCTTACTGACAAACAGAATTTAAAGAATTTTTTATAGAACTGAAAACCGAACATTTGTTTTTTAATTAGTTGGTAAAAACGTCTTTTCATTGCGATGTTTAGCTACAAATTTTAAGAATTCGTTTAATAGCTCAGATCATTATTAGAAAAGATTAAAAATTTTTCTTGGAGTCAAAGTGAGAACTTTTTTCGGTCATATTAACAATTCGTTGAATAATAAAAACTTAAGCTTCAATTATAAAATTCTGTAAATTTCTGGATTGAAAAAATATTTAATTTATATGATTAAAAATCAAATTTAACCAAAAAGAAAAAGTAAAACTATACATTGTATATTACTGGGAAGTTGCATAAGCAAGTAGCTCTAGTTATTATATAATTATTAAGCATCACTTAATAGTAATAATATTCAATATACAGATTTACATTTATATGATTCTATTGAACATGACTAAAATTCTTAGTGTATATTTATCTCTTTTTATATCTTTTTTTACCAAAATTATTTTTTTTTATTGAAAGTGGAACAGAAATTTATAAACAGAAATTGAAAAGTAACCGACTACTTTCTTGAAGTCAGAAATTAATGCAGTCATACATAAAAAACGAAAACGAAAAAAAAAGTTCGCATAACGAGAAAACTCTTAAAATCGAAAACGGACGCTTTACACCATTAGCGTTCTCAGGGCGAATGGGGAGAGAGTGCTTCACATTCTATAAGTGTCTTAGTGAAATTATTTCCAAAAAAAGAAAAGAAGATAAACTAAATCTTCACACATCAAATGAATAACGATCAGCCAAACAATTCAGATTTTGAAGTTGCTTTAAATGATGCAAAGATTAATGTTTAAGTTTGAACGTATTAAGGTTATTTCTAGGCTATAAACAGAGAGTCCAAAAGAATGAGGAGTGTACTGACTAGACCACCGTGCCCCGAGGAATTAGGTACGGAGTAGCATTTTAGTTTTTTCATTGTCGCTATATATTGTCGCTCTGTTAGATCATCACCGGTGGAACAATAAAAAAAAAAAAAAAAAAAAAAAAATTACCGTCTTTTTCTCTACTTCACCGATTTTTTTTGAATTACAATTTGTTTTTTGTCTTTCTCACACGTAAATCAATATCAAATTTTCTTCGCCACAACGTGATGAAAATAAAAGTAAAGAAACCCTAGAAATTAAAATTCTTTTATAGTGACATGTCGAAACCAAGACTAATACAACTAAGTTTCCACCTGCTAAAATTCAATTCAATCTCATTAAAATATGGAAACTTGACTAATTTATCATTTGAATTGTACATTGATATTTAGTCAATAATATATCCGTAATCATGAATATTTTACGCTAAAAAGTCTATATAGATAAAGGTGAGAAACTAAACACATGTTACTATTAGGTTAGAACATAATTCATTCTAATGTTATTTTTTTTAAATAAATAATGAATTTATTTATTTTTATTACTGCACTAGTTATCGAGCAACTTCTTAGCACAGTGATTTCTGATAAATATATTTTCTAATTGTTCACCAAACATTTAAGAGCAATGAAAGAATAAAATTTTCGTGAAAGTATGCTCAATGTTGTATTTTTACACCTTATAAGAAAATACCATCCAATAGACAGGAGATTTTATATAACATTATTAGAAAAACTAACAAAACATCTAACGTCTTTACATCCATCAGTGTCATGGGTCTTGGTAGCCATTCACCAGATTTTATTAAAGCAATTTATGCTCAGTGAATTTACGTCAAATAACATGAATTATGTAAATATTATAAACGCGCAATTAACAAAATCAAAACTATGAAAAACTGTGAAACATTGCTGGATGTTTCCCAGCAGCATAAGTCCCCACCTGGGAAAATATATCTATCATCGAAAGAAAAACACGACTCATCGTAAAATTCGTAAAATTAAGGAAACTACCCATGAATAAACTAAACTAATCATACCAACCGCACTTTCACCAGAATCTGGTTGTTATCAATAGTTCACAAAACAAATAGAAAGCGAAGTATATCCTTTCTATTTTTTAGTCGTCTTCTAATATCCGTATAATTAACCAACTTTTCTAGTCTACTACTAACCTATATGTTATATTTTATGATTTGCTTGAAGTAAAATTCTTCAATCTTAAAGAATTTATAAGTTTCAAAGGACCAAACAATGTAAAATGTCTGAAAATGAAGTAACACTTTACATTTTAAAACAAGAGCGAATATGTTTCGTCCAAGTTTTCTTCCAGTGATAATCTTTCAATCTTTCAAATGAATTCGCATGACAAATCTTTTCAAACCGTTTTTTCCATTTTTTTTTTTTTTTTTTTTTGAAATTGCATTATGCACATAACTAATACTTAAACAGTGCAAAAATATATCACCACCAGGTGTTTTTTTTTGTTCCCTGTGTAACGTTATTTATCTCCTTCAAGGACTCGTCATGACTGAATGGAGCTTTACTTCATTTTCAGACATTTCTATTCTACTCACATTTTTGCACTCCAGGTGTGTAAACATTGGACTCTCCTCCACTGCCAATTAATTCTTCTTTCACCTAGGTGTTTTTATTTTTTTATTTTTTTGATCGGATAATTGTTAATTTGTTGATTTAATTTATAATTTTTTCTTTCTCAAAAAGTAAGGATAGCAGGGTAAAAAGTTTAATAAAGCCAATTTATAAATATTTTCTATTTAATTAAAAATAGTACACTCATATGTTACTCACATTCAAAAGATTTTGAGTAAGTAACATGTCTTATCTTAGAAAAATTGTTAGTCAAACTTTCAGAAGCCGATTCAGAAATTTTTTCTTCTTTTGACAACATTTCTTTTGAC
>JAUZNK010074315.1:0-13746 GCA_035046665.1 Euphysa ruthae | reverse complement strand
TTATATATTTGAACTGATCACCCCCTACCCATCGAGGGACCACAATGAAAATAAGGCTTTGGCTTTTCTTGTGCTTACCCCTACTATCAATACCTGCTGTTTAAAATATTGTGGTATGCAGTAAAATTTTTTTAAATTTGACGTTCTTAACATTTATTTTGTAAATTTTTTATTGATAGTGAATAAATACTTACTTACTTACTTACACAATATTGTCTGATGTATTTAATGTATTAGCGTGCCCCCAATGTGGTGAGTGTTTAACACTGTCATTGTTCTGCAAAATATGTGACAAAAAAGGATTTTCATCAAATTTGCATGTCAAGTGCTGTAGCTGCAAATATGAACATGAGTTTTATACATTAAATTAATTTAATAGAGGATTTGATATAATTAATTGAACAGTTTATACAGTGCATCCACTTGGTCATGCACACTCCAAAATTAAATAATTTACCACGTTAAAACCAATGACACAAAGCACTTATAACAAGCTTGCTCAAAAATTAGCCGCTGTTACACAAAAAGTCGCTGGAGATACTATGTCTGAAGCAGTAGTTGGTCTACACAAACATGCTGATGATCATGGCATTGTTGATACTGGTGTGTCGTGCGGTGGTACTGGGAAAGTTTCATGCGGAACCAATGAGCAGATCATACATAAGCAGCTTTCTAAAAATAAATCTCATAAAAAGAGACCCTACAGCAATTTCACGTTGGAGGAACTCGCACGCTTATAATTTCAATAATCAGGGATCTGCGGGCGAAATGGAGACCGAATGTACAAAGCATGTGTTTTCAATATTTGTTGACTAACAAAAATTGCGAACCGTAAATTTTTTAAGAGACAGAGATAATAATAGTTTCGGTAATGTCAAACACACTTATCTTGGTACTGAAGTTTATAAATTGGAGTATGTGGGGCATTATCAAAACCGTGTTAGAACACTGCGAAACTTGAAGAAGAAAGAAAAAGTCTAGGTCGTCTTACAGACGTAGTAATTGATCGTTGGAATAAATTCAACATCGATACTGAAGATAGCACAAACACCTACAAACCAGGTCAAGATATTCCTACTGACATTGCTTTTAAAGTTAAACCCATGTTTGAGGAGCTGAGTAGAGATTCAAAGCTGAACAAGTGTTTACATGGGAAAACGCAGAATTCAAGTGAGTTGTTCATTGGTAAGATTTGGGACCGACTACCAAAGAACACGTATGTTTCGCTTGATACCTTGAAGTTCGCTGTGTATGATGCTGTAGCTAATTTTAATAATGGTATGAAAGTATTTGAGAAATTAATTATTACCAGGTGCTTTTATGTTTAGAGGTTGTAATGCTATTAGTGATAAACGTATGAATTTATTTTACATTTTATGTTAAAATATAACTTTAAATTTATAGAATGAACCAAAACAATAAATTAAGAAGACAACTACTTCGGGTGAAGAAGTTAAAGAAAATGACAAAGTTTTGGAAAAAGTGCTAAAAAAATATGCAGCAGGAAAATTTTAGTTGTTGTATTTTAAAAAGATGTGAAGAGATCCTCTGTCGAACAAGAGTATCATTCCATACTGGATGTCGCTATAAAACGTGGTGTTAGGAAGGAAATTTTTGCCACAATTTAAGCCATTTCTCAATCTGGCCATTGCAACCTCATTTATAGAGGATTATACTTATTTTTCCGCACATTTGCACACGCACCAAACCATCCCGTCAGAATTATTTGCTGTGGTTTTTCTCGTCAGCTTTAGAGGTGGCCATAGACCGTAATATCACAATGAACTTCACTGCATGTTCAAGTCAACATCCACAGAGCACAAACACTGGATTTCAAAACACTCATTTCACATTCTGTGACTCTTCCGCGTAGATGAGCTTCAAGATCTGGGCAGGTTTGCGGCTGCCGCCTCTTTATTTTTAACTATGACACACACGCGCTATATTGTAGCCGCTGGGTAGCATGTCGGATCTCATATGATATTTTGCAATAATAATGTTAAATTTGCGATTAAATTGCAATTAAATTTTTATTAATAAAAAGTTAAAGAATATACGTAATCCTACGGAACACGCACATTCTTTCGTGAGTAGCTTGCTAAAATTTTCCAAAGATTTTTCACGGAAGGCTACAGTTACAACATCGCTGACCTGCAAGCTTTGTCGACATGGTCGTAAGGGCACTGTGCAATTTAATTTTGCAAAAACGGCGCACAAAAATGATTTGAAAGGGTTCATCCTGTCAAAACGGAAATTAATCTGCGCTACCAAAATCATGGAAAATTTTAGGCTAATGTGGTCTGCTATTACCTCATTCATTTTGTGTATGGTCACTTGAGCAGCAATAAAAATGGCTGAGAAATTTCACCAAGAATTGCAGCGAAGAAAGACAGAAAACCAGTTCCACGAAAGTTTTTTTTCAGTGAACAAAGTATTTTTCGAGGCTGGTCAGCCAAGGCTCATGTAAGCCAGACTTTTTCTTCCATATTCGGTTTGCTTTGTTGTGCTGCTAGAATATGAAGCTTACTGGTAAACACGTACTAGTCTGTGTCATGGAAATGTGGGTTGAGGATGTTGGAGCTGTTTCCAGCACAGTAGTAGCTGACATGAAAAACACATCCACTTGAATGATTGGTCTCCCTCTAGAGGAAGCGATCGAAATGGTCAAGCTGCCATTAGTAGCCGATAAAACCTCGCTAAGTGAGACGCTGTTGCCTATCGGTACGATGTTTCACGGGGCTACCGTTTAAACCTATGGCTCACCAGTCTTGCAAAGCCTTCTTGGTCAGAATCTGGATTCCATCGTACATCATCGTCTCTGTCATCATTACGATCCCAGTATTTACTGTTGTAAAGAAACTCAATTTTGCTATGAAAATGATCTAAGCGCTTGTGTGGGCACTTACACGATAGGCATGTGAGCTGAACGTTCTGCAAATTTTGTGTCATTGACTATCGGCATGCCTGTCCCTGAAATTTGGTGTATCCCTAATTACAATGTTGCACGTTACACATTTTCTAAGATTTCTATGAAGTTGATTCTCTGCAAATTTGACAGATACATCTATAGCCGTTGTCAAATTGGTGGATGTTTGACCCGACCCACTACAACAGTATTTCGTGTTCGCCGAACCAGGTAGTTGAGTATAGTTTGAAAGTTTCGTTTGTAAGCTTACAGCACTAGCCAAACACTATATCCTCAGCAAGATTTTCGAGTCAATAATATAAATAAATATGGTCTCACTTCTCCATCGACTTCGTGGGTTTGATGCATAAGTAATGATAGACAGCCTGAGATTCTTCCAATCCAAAAAGATGGGTTATCTCGGTGCGACCCAGCCATGTCAATTTATAGAGTGGGCACAACCAATTTGTTAGCCGTATTAGTCTTAACGACCCACTACGTCTTATAACTTCTATTCTGACTAGTAAAATACATAGACATCGCAATAGTGGCCTTGGGATCAGAAGGAAACAAGGCGGCATCGCTTACATAAATTTTAATTTTCCCAACAGTTTCGATTGTCCAAGCTGGCGCTCCAAGCCGGCATATTCTATACATGGGATATTCTTCAAAATAAGCATCTGCGCCATCTCTTCATGAACTCTTCTTGGAAAAAATTCTCGGCCTCCTTTGAAGCGCAACATTAGCGTATGCAAGGACGAAAGCTCTTACATGAAACTACTGAGTGCTTGTTTTTCCCTTCTCTTACTTGATTTAGTTGGTGTCGTCGGTTGTCTTGAAGTTCAAGAGCTGATTTGTTTCTCCATGTGTTTTTCATAAGAACGCGGCCTCGTTGTGGTCATGTTCACACTGACGTTATTTGGGTGCGTATTTGGTATTTTGGGAGCATGTCTTCGAAAAGTTCTAGAAACTGCAGGCACTTGTCCATGAACCCACCACCTGTAAGATTCATCTTATCCCAGAAGTGGTTGGCGACGTAGCTGATAAAGCGGTTCAAAAACACGCCATTATTTTCCGGTTCCACAATATGCCCGGGTTTTCCATGCTGCTCGGAAAGCGGGCGAAGCTTATAATGAATATAGACTAGACCAGATATTCCTGCCCCTCCTGTCAAATTTGCTGAACAGCAACCATTTAAATACTGATTTCCATTCTCGTTTTAGGGAAAAAAGATCTTTTTAGGATGTTTGCAAGCCATTTATTTCTAGTAAACTTCTTTATAATAATACTTTGATTTCCTGCGAAAGAGATATTTTGAATTTATTTAATTTTATTTATACTAAAAGCACGCATTAAAAGTTCCTACATGGGTATGAATTTCAAAAATTTATAATGATGCTATTTTAAGATCGTTCAAAATGTTTGATTTCCATTCTAGTGTTTGTGCAATCAAAAGGAATCAACCCATTATAAACCCCTTCAATTTTTCTCATATACCTGATGAGGGTCATAACGTCATTGTTAAGCTGATGAAGTGTAGTAATGATAAGCCTCTATGGCTATTGAAAACCATGTGGAATACACAAGCACCTTTCATTTGTGATTGCATAATTACATTCATTTACAATTGTATCAACCCAAATCAATTAAAATGTGCTGATGTTGTTCCTGTCCATAAAAAAGGATATGCCACTGATAAAGAGAATTATCTTCATCGTTGGTACCTTGCCTACTGCTTCTAAAGTGTTTGAAAAGAATCTAATTTTTTTGTTCTTCATTTTGGTTTTTGGGAAGGCTTTTTTACACAACGCTCTTTGTTTCGTCTCCTTCAGATTTGGCAAAAATTTCTTGATAGAAATGTATTTGTATTTGCGATTCTAATTGATTTATATAAAGTGTACGACTGCATATCTCACAATCTTCTCCTGTTTATACTTGCCGCATATGGCTTTTCTCACAATAGGCAGAAACTGCCTCTCTTCTGGGAAGCAAACAGTAAGACTAGGCTTAATGTTCAATGAGTTGTCAGAAATAATACTAGGACTTTCTTCAAGACTCCATTCTTGGACCACTTATATTTAATATTTTTGCTAACGATACTTTCTTTTTTACGCTTGAATCTCAGACTTGAGACATAACTGACGGTAACAACTTTTACGCATGTAATATTATCTTTAATAACACTCAAAGCCATTTAGAAATGATATTAGTAGCCTCATAAGCTGGTTTCATAACAGTTCCTAGCTATTAGCGCAACAAAAGTCCAAAATATGTTTTGAGTGTTAAAGATCCATGCAACGTTGTAATAAACAATTTTGGTGTTGAAAATGTTACGATGGAATTAGTAAATAATATTAGAAATCTCGACCGATTATAAATGAACATTTTCTAAACATATTCGAAATATGTGTATTGTGGCTAATTATAAGATATCTTGCTTGATTGCAATGAAAAACCTTATGAATTCTAACCAAGAAAGAAAACTTTTAAGTTAGTTATTTTCTCATTAGAGTTTTTTATCAACCTTTAATTTGGATCTTTTTCAAAAAAATGAATACCAGCTGAGTCATTGAGTTCAAAAACGTGCGTTTAGAGAAATACATCAGAACCATCACTTCTCTTTGATAAATTGCTGCTGTTGGAAAATACAGTGAGCATTCATGCCAAAAAATCAACAGCTTTTGATGATTGAAACCTTTAAATCAGTTAAAAAACTTAATCCATAGTTAATGAGGGAACACTTTTGATATACCGTAATCTCTGAGGACTGAGATGATTTTAGTACTACCCTCAGCTACAACTACTACATACACGGAACTAATGCTCTTCTTCTAAAATACCTTTTTTAGAAGGTCACCCTCTGTTTCTTGTTTTAAAAAAAATGGCTAAGAAGCGGAATGTTTTTAAATTTAGTTGTTATATTTGCAAATTGTTGTTCTGCTAAATTAAATTATATTATATTGAAAAAAAATTTGGATTGGTTTACATTAGCATTTAAATAAATGGTATATATTTTTCTTGCTATGTAATTTTTACCAACGTGGAATAAAGGCTATTGGTTGTTTCATAAAATTCCCATTTTTTCCTTAAACATTTATTGTTTTAATATTCAATTTTATGTCATTTATGAACTGAAAACTAAATTAAAACTTGCATTAAGCGCTCGAAATGAATATATTCTGGCAAAAATGTCAAAGAGGAATTTAATAAGGAATGTGAAGATTATTCCAGGCAAAGAATGTTTTCCTCTAGCACAAATTATTAGTAATTGGTGTGGGTATTAAATCTGTTGTAGAAAGAAAAAGGGTGTTTTACGAACAAAAAATAATCTGGAAGTTAAAGAACTCTGATATTAGCCAGAGTATATTGCGCACGTTTTGTTAAGAATGTACAGAATTTAGGAATGACAGGTAATGGTTTGGATATTAATAGTAAATAGGGACTTTTATGAATTGTCTTTTAGAAGCTTCTGATAGCATATGTGGTTGAACTAAGAGACCTGTAATATAGCGCGAGACTTGTTGATAAGATACTGATTTTGATAATTTGATCAACAAGACGAATAGTTTGTTTAAATAGTGGAAAATAGGAGGTGGTAAATAAAAGCATCTTGCAGCAAAAGAGGAGAGCAAGGTTAGTAGTATATGCATCAAATAAAGGGTTGAGGAAGAAATGTTCCCAAGCTATTTGGCATGAGAGAATGAAAGGAATGAGTCTTTTAAAATTGTTAAGCAGATGACCATGACTATCTTTTTTTCTAAACAAACAAAATGAAATTTAAAGGATAATCATTTTATAAAATTTGCGATAAACTTTTCATCCATGTTTTGAATATTGCTTTACACGAGTATGAGTTGTTTAAAATTTATTTTATTACTCATACATTTACAAGAAATATAATCCTTTGTTAACAATACCTATTCATTATGCGAAATACACATATGTGTATATATAAGTTTTGTACGTGTTTTGTGGCTTGTCATATAAAAATAGTGAAAATACAAATTAAAAGCAAAATAGTTTGTTAATTTACTAAGCTTAATCAGCCAATATGACATAAAAATAAATACCCTCCAAAAACCTGCCATCAGCTTAAATCTATTGAAACCTTTTGAATATTCTGCCATAAAGTATTAAAAATAACCTTAAGCAATGACAATAAATTTATAAATAGATTCCTATTCACCTTGAGGGAAAAAAATATTCCGATACTTCCTCATAAAGAAAATATAACAAATTTGTCTATTGACCTACTATTGATGTTACAAGTATTTGACCTAACAAGCATGTATATTTCCGAGGGTCAAACAAAAGTGAATAACTCAGTAACGATTTCTGCATAAAAAGGCAGAACATGGTGTAACCAATGTTTGCTAATACAACTGAGTATTTCAATAGTCATCTAAAAATTATAGGTCCTATTACTTACGTTAATACAAACCTGGTGGAAAAGATACATGTTTAAGAGAAAGAAGATAATTTTACCAATAATCAAATCTCATATCACATAGGCATTAAGTACATGGGGTACAAAAAAACCTTACATTGCCAGAACGGCTCTTGTCAAAGTAAAGTAGTGAGGTACGCAGCTTGCTTTATAAGACTTAGTTATATTTCATAAAACCTTCGTTTAATGTAACACTGCCTCGATTAACCAACCAAGTATGGATAACTGGAATTCAGGCTTCCTTCCTTTTTGTTATTTTCTAATGTGAGAAGCGGAACTCAAAGAAGAACACAAAGAAAAGTGATAGCATCCGATAAAAATATACAAGCGAAAATCATTTGGATAGTTCACCATATAAACAATAATGTTTATCCTCACGTAGCACTAGCCATGGTATGGTATGGTCAAAAGGAAAGAAAGATTCCTTGAAAAAGAAAAGGAAAGATCAATCTTTCTTGTCCTCCATCTCTAGTAGTGACAATCATTCGTCAGGATTCGAAGACTCTTAAGGATTTTCATTCAAGAAGTTCAAAATGGTGTGACAAGAGGATCATTCTAAAAAGCTCATCCAAGAAAGCCTTTCCAAAGAGCTCAACACAAGAAGAAACCAAAATTGTTGATTAATAATTTAGTCGTTCAATCAACATTATTTCGGAATGTATTTCACGAAAAATAAATATCAAAGCAAACCGACATTCGCGTCTGAAAATAAAGTCCACAGAATAAAAAATATGTCCATATGTCTTCAGGTGGATTTGACAGAGGTCAGATAGATCATTTTCCTCTCGAGTGTCCCATTAACTTTCAAAGTATATATCCTGAAGACGGATTCTATATGTCAGGCCACCTATGCTCTGAAACAGGATTAGTCCCATCAATTTCTGGATGCATTCCTTCCTTTTTCTCTGATAATGACAGTGTTAAACAATTTTCAAACAGACGAGTTCAAGAAGATGATTTTAATCACATCAGCATGGCCAAGCCAGTATTGGTATTCAGAGTTTCTGAGATTATCGATGATGAGTCCAATGCTCATTTTTCGAGCCAAAAAATTCCTATTAAACTCGTCAAGTGCGATTCACCCTTTAGTATTAAACATCTCTCTTCAACTAGTCGCTTGGAAACTTACAGGAAAAATTAGTTGAGGAAGTAGTTTCAGAAGTGCTTGCCAAATTTATTTCGAAATCACAACGAACAAGTTCTTTAACTTACGAGCCGGTCTGGAATTTCTTGGTCGCCTGCTGCTCTAAATGGAAAGTTGATCCATTTCAAAGAGATGTAAATTCGATACTTAATTATCTTATAAAATTTTGTACTCTAGGTATCAAATTAGGGACCATTTGATGCCATTTTGGCTTATCATGAACTTGTCAATGGAAAACCAGTAGGACATAACTATCTTGTCAGTTCTGTAGTGACAGGTTTAATGGTAGACCACTCTCATCTGCATCTTATGTTTCAGCTTCATATCCACTAGGAATTAGATTCATAGTAACTACTAACAGCATTTACTAAATTGAACTTCCTAAACTACCTTTAGGTTGAGGAAGAGGTACCTCACCGCCCTTAATAATTTTTTCCAATTTTCTAGAAGATTGCAATTTGTCTGCATAATCAGAATTTATCAATAGTACCGATGATTGAGAGGAAAAAGTCAGTAAACCATCGATTGTTTTTGGGATTGGTAAAATAACCACCTCGCAAGCAGGTGGTTAGCTCAAATATTTCCGACAGCATCAATACCAAAAGCCAGTTTTCGAGGATAATTTTTTTCTTATGTTTGGAAAAACATAGCTAACATAGAAGTACATCACAAAAACAATTAAAAAACTAAAATTACACAGAGAATTCTAAACACCGCTGATACTAGGCTCCAAACAGATTTTAGCAAAGAATGTGAGAGTCAGATAACTGAAAAGTAAGTTTGTAATGAGTTACACTGAAGTTTTTATTTGAGCCAAATTTTGGAATCATCCACACCGATATCTCACCTGTTCATTAAGTGCGAATTATATTAGAGATATAGGTTCGGTACTAATAATAACACCTCGTAAAACGCGGCACAGAAATATACGTAGATCGCAGCTCTTTTCGTTTATTGTTAGAATTTCTTTGCAGCATAAATAATCAG
Organism: Euphysa ruthae; assembly: GCA_035046665.1. Lineage (NCBI taxonomy): Eukaryota > Metazoa > Cnidaria > Hydrozoa > Anthoathecata > Corymorphidae > Euphysa > Euphysa ruthae. The sequence continues at coordinate 4,263 of JAUZNK010074315.1, read as the reverse complement.
TTTCTCTTTTTTTTCGTGACAGTTCTCACAAAATACCAATCTTTATTTATTCCCAATAATTTCATTTAGAATTTTGAAGGGCTAGCATAATTTCACTGTTACATTAGTTATCATTAAACTCTGCTACTGCCGAATTCAAAGAATTCAAAGAAATAGGGTTGTAGACTATTCTCGAAAATTTCGTTTTTACCATCTAAATTTTCATAATTTTCAGAGTAACTATTCTGATATCATAATAATATCATATTTATTAAATTAAAAGGGAAAGAAAAAAAAACTATAAATTAGGTACTAACCAAAATTCAACGGTTAGTTGTTGTGCTTTAAGCTTAAATGACTGACCATAGATATTTCATCAATGCTAATCGTTTGAAGTTAAGATAAATTTTGTCTTAACCCATCTCTCTTTTTTAACCTAATTGAGAAAGTCGTTTGTTTGTATAATAACAATGCAAACATAAAGCTCTATAAAATGTTGTTCCGCTCATATTAATGCTATTAAACCAGTTAGGTGCCAGAAGAATCTTTTCTCGCATTTTTAAATGCACAGCGTTTAGTTAAAGGGTCAAATAATAACCTGACAATGAAAATTTTGCTTTTACCAGCATTTCAAGTAGGAAATAGGTGCAATGGGTTCAACGGTTTTTAGGCTTATTACTTGAAATACAATGAGATAAACAATTCTAGGAAGAAAGCAACACTCCAAAAAGTGCAAAAAACGACATCTTAATGCAAACATGCTTGGAAATTTTTTCTTTTTATTTTTAATCAAACACTTTTTGCAAAGCTATAAATAAAACAGGGCTGGCGTGAAAACAGAACAAACCTAGATATGTTGAAATCTCAATGTCAAGAGTGTGGTAACGTTTTTTGTGATGCTCATTCAAAACTAAAAACACTTGTAATCTGTTTGAAATGTAATCGGTGTTTCATACAGTCTCACAACCTTGCGCGCTGTTTTCCTATTTGAGAAAACGAAGTTCTTTTGTTGTTTATTGTATTTTTTCGGATTATATAGTTATTTTGAATGTCTTAACCTATTATAACTATTGAAAATAATAAAAATAGCTTAGGTATCAGTTCTCGACGAAAACGCATGATTTTGCCATTTTTCGCATAAGTTTGGCATAATTATTGACGTCATTTTGTGATATAAGAAAAAAAAATAGAAATTTTTTTAACAAACTTTTCCTTACAGAACAAGCGACAACTGCACAAAATTTAGTGGGAAAATACCAGTTTTATATTAAGTTACGCTTATTTTTGTAAAAAAATTGAAAAAGTGGATTTTGCGCGTTATTTTTGAATTATGCAGAATTTGCACTTGCTGATATGCCTTTATTATTTAGATATCTTATTTTTATTAGTATTTTCCTATTATATATCATATCAACTTGCATGATATGGAAACGGAACCTAAAAATGGTTTTCCAAACTTTCTTTGCTCAAATTGTGCAAAGCACCCAACTTTTACTAAATTTCTCCAAATGTTGATATATATCGTGATATCATCACATGACAACAAAATAATTTGGAATTTTGTTTTCAAAAACCTAACTAAGATAAAATAGTTTAACTCTGGCCAAAATTTGATGTTAATAGCTCAACAGCACCATTGTATATCATAAATAAATAACTGGTATAGTTTTCAAGCTTCTCCTCCTAACTTCAACTGATAATGACTTATTACTTGAAAATGGTTCATCTTTTTTGAGAGTAATTTAAAAATGTTAGTCAGTCTTTAGTTTTACCAATATTTAAAGCAAAGCACATGAAGGATTTGAGAGACATACTTGAGCATCATTTTTATCAGTCTCAAGAATTATAACTAGCACAACTGAAAATATACTGTTGATATTTTTTATAATGTGGTAAAACTGTTAGAATTTGAAAATGTGGATGATTATTGTTTAACCATTATTTGGCAGTTTTACATCATTAAGAATAATACTGTTCAAATGAATTAATTTTCCAATTGTCTAATAAAACATTTTAAAATTTTATTGATTTTGCGATAATAATTTTATTTTTGCATTTCAAAGTTTAAATGAATTTTGAAATATTTATGAAACACTAAATACGGGAGCTTCTCCGCAATCCCGAAATTAGATAGAATTAAATTATATACCAATACATGGATCATCAGGAGTAGTTGGGTTAAGCCGTGTCCAATTTGGTTTGCATAGGAAATTTCCAGAGTTCATACATACCATGTTAACATCATAAAAATCACTATCGACTGAACATGTTTTTAAAAGATCAATATTTTATTATAGTATCTTTACTTTTTGGACATCGAATGGCTTATCACCAGGGTAAAGAACAATGCAGAAACTATTTATTATATCACATGCTTTGTCGAACGATTAGTACTAACAAAAAATAAAACTCATTTTTCAAAAATTTTAAAGCCACTGCTGGTGCTATTAACTCGTTATGTTCTTAAGCTAATGATGCTAAAACTGTTTATGATTCCATAAACTGCACATTAAAAAAAAAAAAAATAAAAAAATTTTTTTAGTTTAAAAGATTAGGCAAACCCTTTTATAAGACTAAATTTTCAACAAAAATTATCAACTCTACTTCTATAGACTAAAAGTGTAACTAATTCTGTCTCCTCTTTTGAGGTCTTAGTTTCTGTCTAATAAATTCTTTATTACCGTCTGCATAATAATTTTTGAGGTATTTTAACAAAGCATATATTCTAAAGCGATAAAATAAAAAACGTTAAAATGTTAAATTCAGCCAATACAAAAGAAATCATGTTTGCAATGCTGTTTCAAAAAGCAAATTATTTCAAAATGAACTCAAATTGGAAAATACAAAATAAAAATACAAAATAAAAATACAAAATAAAAATACAAGTTAAAATTTAATGATAATATTATTTAAAAAATTATTTGTGTTCACTTTTTTCATAAATATCCTGCAAAATGCATTAAGACCACAAAACGAGTCAGTAATGCTTCTACGCAGTAACCCATTAAACTTCTACTTATCACATTTTTTCTTTCTAATTATTTCAAAATTACTTAGTTAAAATTACTGGTCAATATTCTAATGATCTCGCAACCAAAACTATGGATGTGTTTCTAAATCCTTTAATTTCAGTAACAGAAGCACCCTTTTTCTCAATGTTATCATTTATATTATGAAATACATTCGTTGCACTTTTTACAAAATCAAATTTTATAACGATAATGGCTAGATTAAAAAATTATTTAGGACTATGGCAAAAATTTATTTGAACGTTCTGCCATTTTGCTAAGCGTGACGGCCTAAAGTTGAAATAACAGATTAGGATACGCTACGTCTGTGAGTCAAATAATAATTTCGAACCCTTTTACGAATTATTCAATGACTTGCTTTTGAGGCTTCTAGATTTAAGTAATTGTTATAAGTCATCATTTTATAAGATTTCTCTTAAAAAGGTATTTTATAGAAACTATAAAAAATTTTAATAACAGTTTTCTTGTTGTTCTAATTCTTATAAATATAATTCTTTTCAATCTATATTTTTATATGTTTTAATTAAAAAAGTTCCTTCTAATGAAAAGGCTGGCTGCAGTAATGACAAGCAATTTTTTATCTAAAATCCGCAAAGAAATGTGTAAAACTTCTAGTCTTATAAAAACATTGGACTGGATTTTAGTATTCAATAAAACGCAGAGAAACTGTTCCTAAGGTCTCATTAGACCAGTAAAGAGTGATGAGTTGAAATGGACACACATTCTTCCTGTCTTTAAAAAAAGAGATGTCTCAAATAAAGAAAACTAATGTGCGGTTAGTATCTTTCCTGACATTTTGAAGATCTTTGAAAGAGTTGTTTACGAATAGATAAATGATTTTTTAAGGGTCGGTTTTCAAATTATCTATGTAGCTTTCTTAAAGAATTTTCCAAGAAAATTACAATGACAAATCTTTTGCAAAAGCTGCAACGACATTTTGAATACAAATAAATAATAAAAAAGTTTCGATTGATCTATTCAAAACATACGATTGTATCCAACATGACGTTTTGCTAGCTAATTTGAGGCCTATGGGTTCTCTTAGAGCAGTATTTTTTTAATGAAGAGTTATCTGAAATGACATAAACAATGATTGAAAATGAGCTCTAAACTTAGAAAGTGGCCTAAGGTAAAATATGGAGTTCCTCAAGGTTCAATCTTAAGTCCTATTTTATTGATTACTTTTATCAACAACATGTTTCTTTTTCTTGTAAAAATTGAAGTATGTAGTTTTGCTGATGATAACACTATATAT
>JAUZNK010074304.1:0-13746 GCA_035046665.1 Euphysa ruthae | reverse complement strand
AGAGTTATTTTTAAACCACTCCTGAAGTCTGGTAAGGTCCTTAGATAGACGAGACCAAACTTTATCAAAGGTTAAATAGCAAGCGTAAAGAGTATTATCGTCTGCAAAGTTACAAATATCGGAATCTATTGCAAAAAAGAACATAGCATTTATTTAAAAAAGTGGGCCTGTAATGCCAAATGTTTTATATATTATGTACATAGCTGAAGATGCTGGTATTTAAAATCGAAAATTTCTAAGAAAATAAAATTTAGTATTGAGAGATTTACTTCTTAATTGATGTTTCTTAAATAATATAAGTACACACAGTTATGTAAGATGCCAACACTCAAAACATATATAACAGCTCAATACGGAGCTGAAATTTGCAAACAAACAAAGTGATTACTAAAAATGAATAAAAACAGGGCAAAGCTCAAAAAGCAATACATCTTTTTACGAAAATGCGTCAAACATAAATTAATTCCAAAATCAATCTAGTGAACACGGAAAGAATCAAAAAAATTGTTAAACGGTACAGATTTTAACTTCTTGTTTCTATAAAAAATGACTCAGAAAAACGGTTTTTCAATTTAGTAAGTATAGTCAAAAACATAGAAAAGAATCTATCAAACTCCCTTGAACATGATGATTTCTTAAAAGTTGAAGATATTTCAGAAAAAGCAGAAGAAATTATGTTTGTCAAGCCAAAAGATCGATTGTTTAACAAATTCAAGATACTTCAAGGCAATAATGTAAACCTCACGGACCCAACAACAAAATTTGTGAGAAATGCTGTTCTAAATTTAGGTGACTTTGAAATACCAATGAATCAAAAGAGCCTTCTCAACCTTGGACCCCAATTTGTACCGTTAACAAAATAAATTCCTTAGCTTTATATCATATCCAAAACTGAATCTTTTACTTTAAAGTTGGAATATGCTTATGAAGTGGTAAATGCACAAGATCTCAGGAAAGACGTTTTACGAGAATTAAAAGTAGATAAAACAAGACTAAACAGTAATTTAACACGAGAACAAAGAGAAGGCCATAAACCGACTAATTAATAGAAGTATATCCATTCGATATTCGTATTAAGCGTCAACAAGCGATCGAAATTTGACCAACAAAAATTATTGATACAGATCCAACACACAACTATGCAATGAAAATAAAAATCCGTCTCTCTCAATTAAACAAAAAGAGACGGAATATGAAAAATCGTACCCAAGTGACCCTGTTCCCCCTAGAATGTATGGAGTAGTGAAAGCCCACAAACCCGAAAAAGCATACACGATGAGATTAGTAGTATCAACTATCGGCGCTCCTAATTATGGCTTATCTAATTATCTAGTTAATCTCATTTAACCAGTTTTAAACAAAAACAATACCCGCTTAAAAAATTCAAAACAATTCATCAAACTAGCAAAGTCATTGCATATTTCAAAAGAAGAGATTGAGGTATCTTTTAATGTTATAAATTTATACCCTTACATCCCTCTTAGCGATGCCAGAGATAGCTTAATTGAACTTCTTAGGAACGATGATATTTTTAAAGACCATACTAAGCTACCATTTTGCGAACTAAAACAACATATTGATTTGTGCTCGTTACGCTGCTACTTTTTATGGAATAATAAAATACATTATCTTGAAAATTCAGAACCTATTGGGCATTCTTAATGGTAGTATTAGCAGAATCTTTTCTTCAATATCAAGAAATCAAAGCATTAAATATTCTAACCAACCATTAGATTTAAAGTCATTTTATAGATATGTAAATGATAGTCATTCTAGGTTTTCTGATCTTAAACATGCAAAAAATTCTAAATCAACAACACCCGCAATAAAATACATCTTTGAAATTGAGAATACCACTAAGCTTTAAATTTTCTTGACATTGGCATTATAAACAATAACAATGGAAAATACGAGATAAGATTCACAGAAAAGAGGTAATTGCTATCTTCTAAGTAAAGCCACACTCAAACCATAACCCACAGATATTCTTAATGGATTTACCCACATAGAGTTTGGAATTTTTAGCCCAAATTATTTGAAGGATGAAAATAAATTTCTTGTGGATACATTTATTGAGAATTTTTATAAAAAATCTAAACTCCAAAAAATGAAAACAGGTCAAAAAAATAGGAAAAATGATCAAATATGACGTCATTTTGGTGTCATAAGTTAGTCTCATCTGCATTACTTCCATTCATTACACATAAAAACAAAGTGAATGGTGAAAAAAAGTTTTAACGTAACATATCAAAATATTCAGAAATTGCAAAAAGTGGAGAGGGTCCTTTCCGAATGACGTCATAGGGGTGTTACATGACAAAAAATTAAAAATTTTTCTTGATAAATTTTCTCTAGTATATATTTGGTTTACATTTCTATCAGGAATTCTGCATAGAAAGATTAATTTCAAAGTTATTACGCATTGTTTGAAGGTGGGGGTAAATTTACCCCCTAGTAAAATAGGGTTAATCGCCTGTACAGCAACGCACTGTTTTTTTGACAAACCACACACAAAAGTTAGAAAAATTTCTTTTTAAAACATTTGTGATTTTTTTTGCACATTTATGCTGGAAAGTGGAACAATTTATCATCTGCATAGCGAAGCAACCCACGGTTTCATGTCATTAACGTAGAGTAAGACGAAAGATGGTCTAAAATTGTGTCCTGAGGGGCTCTACATTTCACTAATTTCCTAATTAAAAAGTTTTTCTGTCTTTTTTTACTTAGTTTAAGAAATAGGATTTGGACGGAAAAACAAAATTTTCTAAAAAAGATATATATCCAACCAGATTCTTAGAAACTTGCTAATAACGAAAACGTTAAAATATGATAGCATAGAAAATGTTTGGCGGAGAGAGGGACCTTGCCTATATGATTTTTTTTTTTTGAGTTGAAATAGTGATTCAAGTAATTCTTGGTTTATTATAGTTATATTCTAGATCTCGAAATGTGGTGTTTGTATTTTTAGATATTGCATATGAAATTGGAGGAGATTTAAGAAAATCCAGTTAAATTTTAAAGCTTATTTACGGTTTTATTTAATTTTTTTAAAGTATAAAAATTCATCCAAGAACTTGGCTTTATTAAGTATATTTTGCAATTAAAATAATGCATACCAAGAAAACTGAGCTTGTTATTGAAGAATTATGTTACTATTGACAACAATATTTTGGATTTTCAATTAATCATTCCAAAGAAAAAGTTTTAAGTAGTTTCTTAAAATAATTCTTCAGTGCATTTTGAATTTTTAGAAATTATGTAAAAAATTTGAAAAATTAAAACATTTTTTGAGTGAACCAGGAAAAGTTTTATAAAGATTTTAAGTTTCTCCTGAAATCGATGTTAAAAATTTGTTTTCTTAAGGTTGCCGAGAAATTTCTTTTGATTTCAGTATGACGTTGAAAATAAAGTTGTGAGAAAAATTGAAATATAATTGATTTTAAGTCATTGGATTATAAAACCTGATATCAAAACCTTCGCAAATCGATTTTTATTATGAGAAACCCGATTATAGGCAAAAAAGCACTACATTGGAAAATACATTATGTCCATTGGTGGGATGCCTTTAATGAATAATTTGTCTTGATTAAGGGCATAAAACTTATATGCTTTTGATCCAAGAAAGAATTTCCTCTTCGCAAGACAAATTTTTTTTTGATAATTATCCTAAATTAGGCTGTCGGCCTATCTTGAACTTAGGGTTCCTTTATTTTTTTATCAACGAAAACCTCATTTCTCCAAAAAGCTCATAATTTGAGTTCAGCCCGTTTAATAAAAAATTTTTATCTCAACTACAGAAATATCTTTGAAAGCTGAATTTGCGGTAAAAAATATATTCAAAAATTAAAGGCTAGACAACTATAACACCTAAATTCCTTTATGGAATTTTTCCTGAAATTAGATAGTCGCTTTTAACGCAAACGCAACTGAATTTTTGATTCGAATTATAGATCTTATCCTTACGGCCTTGTGTTTTTTTAATCCAATTCAACAAATTTATTTAACGTTAAATAAAACGTAGTTAAGTACAATAAATATAAAATATTCGCAAATACTGATACAATCCAACAAAAGAAACATTACAAACAACGTTTACACGAAAAAATTTCTCCTTCCCACTCTTTAATTCGAAGTTTAAAGATTTGCAAAGAGGGAGAAGTTTTAATGAAATTTGGGAGTGCGTTCCAAATAAGACTGCCCTTAAACTGAAATAAGTTTGTTCCATAGGTCGTTGAAAGAGCGGGAGGAAGATTTAATACAAAGATACTTCTAAGATTATAAGGAACAAATATGGAGCATTACGCTATTATTAAACAGAAACACAAAATTTCGTCTGGTAAATATTTTGCTCTGAATATGTGTTACTATAATATTAAACGAAGTTTTTTTCTTGCGTAAGCATCTTTTCAAATTTTGTAAGAAATTCTATTTTTGGCAGATCATGGAAATTATTACCTGTGTTTGAAAAATGATTGCTTTAGTAAATATTTTGATGATTACAAAACTTTTATTAAATTTTTTAAATTTTTATAAACCAAGCAGTGGTATGCAAAATATCATAACTCTAACCTTTTTTCTGTTTAAAATTAATTTCGCTTTACTTATAGCTGCTTTTCCCATAGGTATGAGGTTTATGTAACCTCACGGGTAACGACCGTTTTTATTAACCTAAATGCCTTAATGCATGACTTTTTATCACTGTATCACTGTTTATGGGAGGTTTCCGTGCTGGTAATACATTTGCAGGAATAGCCACTGATTACACTGCTTAATAATTTAACCTTTGGTCAGCTGGCAATATAGCTATTGGCTGTTCGCTGGTTTTAATACGTAAAGTATGATCCAACCTACTTACCACAGGTGCATTAACCGGCACTTTCCTGTTAGTCCTCAGTATCTTTTGTTATATAGACAGTTTTTATAGCCAAATATATTTTTATACATAAATCTAACTTCCAGACAGACAACAGGTTGCAGACAAAATAGTTATAAACAATAATTACACATGCCGTAGTGGTTGAGAAAGGAAAGCTATTTTGAAAATGATCAGCTCGGATACCTTACATGCAATCAAGTGATCTTTTTTTGAAAAAACCTGGGGTTTTACACAATAGCAGAATTTGAGCAAATTTTCATGACTTGGTGCTTCAGTTGAGAGACCACGGTGTCGAACAAAAGTCGGTTCAAAAAAGACATTTGGATTGTAAATTCCTGACGAAATCTATTAAACTTTGTGAGTTGGAGTTGCTTATGAACAAAAATATAGTTGTAAATTGGAATATATGAACAAAAATAAAGTCGTTGATTGGAATAAATTTCTACGCGAAGTTTTTCAGAATCCATTTGCTTTCGGTGGACCAAATTCCGAAATGAATACAGACGAGAGTTTGTTCACTCGAAGAATAAATCACCAATAAAAATGTTTTCCTCAACAATAGGTGTTTATCGGTATCTGTCGAGAGAAAGAGGGTAATTTATGTACGCTGTTCCTGGCAGAATCGAAGCCTCGTTAGAGCTTATAATCCGACAATATATTTTACCAGGTACAACAGTTGTGTCTGATTTGTGGAGAGCATGTAACGGAATCTATGTTATGGGATACAACTTCAGTAAACTACTCTTTAAATTTTGTCGATCCTGTAACTGGTACCAACACCCAACGAGTTGAGAACAAATGGAAATTGGCAAAAAAGCGTACCAAGAAGCAAAATGGAACTCACAGAGCGATGCTTGACTCTTACCTATGTGAATGTATGTGTGGCGAGAGAAATAAAGAAATTTTAATTTTTTCCGTAAAATCTTCCAAGATATCGCTGCATATTGGCCACCAGAATAATTATAATTTAATAGCTTGTTTAAATTTAAATTTTTTAACAAAATATTTTTTTTTGGCGGGGGACTAACAGGAAATTGCCCATTTACCTTAGATGAGGCACAATAAGAAATAAAGCTAATTGAAAAATATTTTAAGGCTATTTTAAAAATTGTTCTCCTGCAAAATCAAAATTTCTTGGAAAGGAAAGTGAGAAAATTAGTTAATAAAAGTTTCAAATGAATTTGAGTTTTATAATTTATTTATATGCAAAAATTATTCACAAAAAATTTTTCACTTACATAAAAACACATAAAAACTTAGTTATTATACATCAGCTTCCTTGATTACAAACATTTCAGCTTCATCTTTTTTAGACTCCGCAGTTTTTTTCGTAAAAAAATGAAGAAAAATTTTAAGTACAATGCACCAAAATATTCCGATAAAAATTATGCCAAGAAACATGTTGCGTATACCAAGCGATTCATGCAGTATTCCACCAGCAACATTAGCGATAAGTGAGCTTACGTAAAAGAACAAAGTGTTGGCGATTGAACACGTAGTTGTTAAAATTTTGGAGGGAGAAATTTTAGTAATGTAGGCCATCATGGCAGCGATAAACAAACCATAACCAGATGCATGAAAAAACATCTCGATGATCAAGATATGCCATGGCGTTGTTATTAAATAATAAAAAAAGTATTTAACGCACCACGTTAATATTCCAATAATGAAGGTATTCCACGTACCAAGGAACTTTATGATTCTTTGTGAAGCAATATAATATGGAACCGATGCTATGCTTCCCATCACTATAGTCAACCCCACTAGAATATGATTTCCTTTAATTTCTTCTATATATAATGCGATAAAACTTGCATGGAATCCTTGCATTACTCCTACTACTAGTACTGTAAGAAAGAAGAAAATGTTCTTAGATTTCGTCAATGTTTTCCAAACGAGATATTTAGTCTTGAAATAATTTGTATGACAAACGGTCATTACTTTAATATCTCTGTACATCATTCGTGTGACAATTCCTAGCAAGACGACATAGAACGCATACATGTAAAATATTATATCATACTTAGAGCTGACAAAAACTGTAATTTTATTGATAGTTAAACTCGTAACAAAAGTTCCCACTGCAAAGCCTATCGATCCGAATAACCTTTGCTTGCCATATGTAGCCTTTTTCGAACTAGTTTTCACTTTCTCCAGCACAATGGCGTCGGTGAAACTAACCAAGCTACTATCAAAAAACGAAGCAACTACGTTTGTAATTAATAGTATTGTGAATAACGAATCTGGCGCATAATTGGAAACCCCACCATATGTAACATTGTATCGATTTTTAAGGTCAATGTATCTTTTGATTTTGTCGCTTTCTTTGATAAAGTATGACTTGTTCTCACTGGTTTTGATAAATTCAGAGTTGTTAAAAAAATTTAAAATAGTTTCATTGTTGTTTTTTCTAACATTTTTGACTATCGGGACAAACTTTTTGTTATTCAAAAGGGCAATGAAAGGTTGTGAACATAAAAACAACGCAGAAAAAATACAAAGAATGCACATGACAAAGCTATGTCTGTTTTTGTGATCTGCAACCATGCTCCAGAAAGGTGATCCCACTATGCACCCCGCTAGTCGTAAACCACTGATGATACCGGCCTGCGCTGTTGTTAATCCAATACTTTTAAAGAAAGGTACCATATAAGGCCAATAGCACGAGTCTTTAGCATTTACTGAAAACAACGCTAACTTTGATGTTAGCATATCAACGTCTATTCGCCATTTCGTTGATTTCTTTTTTTTCCCCATTCAAAAGTATTTTTTTCTACTATTTAACAGTAGCTGTTTGACAATTTCAAAAACTACAATGTTATCTTTCTCTTCAACTTATATCATTTCGTGAGCACGATGACTATAAAATCTGACAATAGTATTAATTAATGCTACATATTGAAATGTTATGACAAAATAAGATGACCAAATATGGCAACCTTACAACACGAAAGGTCCCTCTTGACTTTTATAAAGATAAGGGTTTACCAAGAAAGCAGCTGCTCATGCTTTAATTATTAATTACTGATTACTGATTTTTGACCAAAAAAAACAATGAAATTAAACTTTAAAAAAAACTGTCTTGATCAACCAAGTTTTAATAAAAAGCTAAAGCGACCTTTCACCTGGAATTTTGCTCAGTTTTTTTCAGTGGCGCAAGAAATACTTTTTTTGAAAATTAAATTTTAAAATTTAAAAAAATAAAATTCACAATTTAGTTTACTTAGAGTAATTTTTAGCCAAGATTTCTGTGATCTTTAAAATCCCCAGACATCAAAATTATCCAAAATCAAACAGCGAGTTTAGCATGTCACACAAGCTATGACAAAAAATATTAACAGATAAAGATTACCACACATAACACCGTTTATCGTGGAAGTGTACTTACCATATCTGTTATAAAAAACATTCAAACCTCAAGATATGAAATATATCAAAATTCAAGTCTTTAAGATTTTTGAAAAATAAAATTCTAATTTCAAGCAAAAACTACCAATTTATATAAAAAGAAAACGATATCAATACTTTCATTATTTTACCTTTATAGGTGAAAATAACCATTTAGAATTTTAAGTTTATATTTTAGCAAAGTAACTATCAAAATGCTTTTTTGTTTAAACCTGTGTGTCATGGCATATTTATTAAGTATTAAATATTAAAATAAATATTAAACATTAAATACTGATCTCTACATGACACTTTAAAAATTTACGTAAAAAATAAGAATAAAGAATGGAAGTATTATTAATATTTATTAATATTTTTTAGTATTTATTTGTATTTATTTGTGGTTAGCACATATAAGCATTGTTGTAAAAAAAATTGTGACTCTATGCTAAAGGAATTTTCAATGTGGTCGTTTGTAAAATAGTGCATAAAAACAAATATAGTCATTAAAATTTCGGTAATTTACATAACGGTGTTTTTATCTTATTCAACAGAATTCCCAATATGTACAAATAAATGAATATATGAATAGCAATATCAATCGCAAGGTCGTGAAATATTCACGATAAAAAAATATTTTCAAAATGAGCAGTTTTTGCGCAAATCCAAATTTCTTTATAAGCGACGTGTTGGATTTCGGGGCTTGGAATCTAGTTTAATTTTTTTTTCTAAATTCAAAAGAGCGTGGGAGCGTGTAGTGGTTCTCTGTAGATAATTGAAATTGTGGCCATCTATGTCCCCAGTAAAGCCTGATATGTTTGATGTTTTTAGGTTTATTATGTGTATATCTTATTATATATTTATTTGTATATATAGCACATTTTAAAGTTTGAAAGATGCATTTCTTTCTGATCAAAATTTATACGCTTTTTGTCATCGCTTTTCCAGATTTTTGAAGTTGTTTTTAATGTGAATAAAATATTTCTATCGTTTAAATACAAATTTTGTGATAATTGGATTTGCGGTCATAATCCCCTATCCATTGTTAATCTTAGTGTATATATCCTAATATTCATTATAAAAAAGCATTATATTATAAATATTTACAACATGCCAAATAGTAAATATTTTATTGATTTTTCATAAAAAAAAGTTTTTTTGGTATGAGATTTTATTAAACATCACTCGTTGATCATGGGTACCACATCCATTCCATACGATCTTATTATTAAATTGGAGGAGAGTAATGAAAGTAGTTGGCATGACCTCGCTAGCAGATTATTATGATTAATCCTACTAGATTTCAAAGCATCCCTAATGCCACAAAAGATGACTTATATAAGATATACAATTATATCAAAAATTATGCCATTGTTCCTTTAAAAAAAAGTTTTCAATAACTCTAAGTCTGTTAATGAAAGACTGAAACAACACTTACACCCATTATATTGTCCTCCAGTTAAAAGAATAATTGATAATACTACTCTCAAGGGAAAACTTGATTCTGCGTTAAGGAAAAAATCTGAATTAAAAATTGCTGAAAAAGAAATAATTAGTGTTGAAGCAGAGCTAACCAAAAGCATAGTTAACTACGATCTAGAAAAGTTAACGCAGCAACAATGTGAATGTGATTTAGAACGGCCTACTAAACAAATTAAGCATTTGACATGTTTAAATCAGGAGTTACATCAATTGCAAACAAAAATAATTCTGATATTCGAGAGGAACTTTTGATTTTGCTAAACAGAAAATCATAAAGCAATTCGAAAAAGTTAAAACCACTTCTGTAAAGTTACGTTGCAGTCAAAAGAGAACTTCAACAACAAGTTAAAGAAAGTTAAAAAGACGCGACACATTCGTGCTTCATGATAAACAGCAAAAAAGATGCGACACATTCGTGCTTCATAATAAACAGCAAAAAAGACGCGGAGCATTCGTGTTTCATGATAAACAGCAAAAAAGATGCGACACATTCGTGCTTCATGATAAACAGCAAAAAAGATGCGACACATTCGTGTTTCAAGATAAACAGCAAAAAAGACGCGGCACATTGGTGCTTCATGATAAACAGCAAAAAAGATGCGACACATTGGTGCTTCATGATAAACAGCAAAAAAGACGCGGCATATTCGTGTTTCATGATAAACTACAAAAAAAACGCGGCACATTCGTGCTTCATGATAAACAGCAAAAAAGATGCGACACATTCGTGCTTCATGATAAACAGCAATTGAGACAGGCAGCGATGGAATTGGATGCAAAAGATTACCAAATTAAAACTTTACATGCATAAAATATTAATTTGACTGAAAAACTTATTCAAGAAGTTCAGGAAAAAATCAGAACACAAAAATTATTAAAACATTACAAAAGTAAATGTAATACTAAAATTCGTAGTGAAATAGAGGTGAATTACATGAAACTCAAAGAAATTAATGCTCAAATAAGTGTACTAAAACAAGAAAACTTGATTTACAAATACTGCTTGAATCCAGTGAAATTGGTATGCTACCTACATTTGAGGATGACAGGTACGCTCTCCACAAAGGCTAAAGATTATTGCATTTAAATTAAAGACCACCCTCTGCTTGAGTTTGCTCGCAATCCTACTAAACACAACCCTATGCTTGAGTTTCTCTAGTATAACTACAAGAAACTCAAGCTCATAGGCTTGAGGTTAGACCTGTTAGGGACACTCCAGGGTAATCAAAAAAATGTGTATACCTCTGTGAAAATTTCAATAAAAATTATGCTGATGAAATTTATTTTTCCGGAGGTTTTAAGCTGTGCAATAAAATATGCAGGGAAAATGAAATATTGCCATGCGTGAAAATAAATTTCAACAACGTAGCTAATTAAATTTACTATCATTATGTACTATAGTTACATTATATATTTGTTTTAAAGAATAAAGATTTTGATGATAATTTTATTTTTCTGGTCATTGTTCTAAATGATAATTTCACCATCACACCACCGCATCATTCCAACCAACTCCACTCATCCCTGCTTCCAGCCATTGCCACCATTTCTAGCCATCACTTCCGCCACCATGCTACCACCACCGCTTCCAACAGTCACCATGCCACCACCAATGCTGCCAGCCATTACAACATTATCAGTCACACCACACCTGCACCACACGATCAATCAGCACACGACCAGTCGTCACTGTCGGACTAAATGAACGCACTTTTGCCAAATTTACCACCTTGTGAATGCAATTTTCACACCCCATTTTCACAAGTTATATAAAGAAGTGTTTACATGAAGTTATAATTAATAAATAAAAACCTTAGAATTTGGAATTGAGAATAACAGATCTTTGTTTACTTTAGAAACTTTGAAACAAAATGTGGTAATTATAAATGGCAATTGCATTGATACAAATGAAACTTTTTTTAATCTTAAGTTTTATAATTACATCTTCAACCAATTCGAAACATTTTTGGAAAAATTTTTTTATCTTCTATAATAATATGTACATTTATCGCACAATCATATAAACTTTACTAAATTTGGTGGAAATGAGATGAGATGACGAAATTACAAAATGGTCTATTTTATGGAGGAAAGGTATACATTTGGTTTAATGCCCAACTCTATTGGGGACAACCATCGCCTATTAGTTGAGATTCACTTTGCAAGATGCAAATTTTAGGAGCTGGTTTGAGAGTTTTAAGGTGAAAATGCCTATTTCGCTTCTCCCCAGAAGTCTTTGAAATTTATGAAAAACCGTGGAGCAAAATTTCCATTTGCTGGTATCTTGAACATTCCGAGAGATAGGAAGTCGGCTTTTATGTTCAGTCGACCCGGAAGATACTCTACAATAAGATTGATCTTCTTCATTCGACAAAACATCCATATCTCTTTGGCTAGAAGTATTAACATTGAGTACTTGGTGCCCCTTTTCTTTAATATAAGGTAGGGCAGACATGTTGTACAATTGAAGATGAACTACGCCATTCTTGCTGGGTTTTCAAAAGTTTGTAAACCCAGCAAGGCAGCTTTTAATTCCACACATTTATGTGATTTCTGGACTCCTGTAAAGAAAAGAACATTGACCTTTTGTGGATATGCCCTGACAATGAGCACCCCATCCTTTCATCCGACTGTATTAATATATTTGTGTTCGGACTGACCAGGGAGGTTTCTGAACGTATTTGAATATCGTTCAACCATCATTGGAGATCTAATATTGAAGCCTGATTTACTTCCGTTTCGTAAGACTTTCCAATCCCTAAATTTTGAATGTTTTGCCTTTGTAGGAAACGAGAGTGTAATGGGGCCAGTAATATTGCCAATGTCGTTGCAGACATTCCCCCTATTATCTTTTACATCTCCCTCACAGTTTTTTATTTTGTCATGAGACCTTAGCAAAATCTGATTATTTTTCTTGTTTTTTGACAGGCAGAAAGATTGCTATCTAGTTCTTGTACTGGCTTTCAAATCGATTTCTTGAAATTGATTACATAACCCGCATTCTGAAACAAGTACAGAGGAGTGGTGTCACTTGCGATTAATTTTTCCTCCAATAAATACCCCTGGATTATGAAATCGTCCGGGAAGCCAATTAATCTCATCTCAATTGTTTCATAAAAGCCTATAGAGCTGGACCTAGGCCAAAACATAGGTATAGAAACTCGTAGAGGGAGCCCAGTGAAATATAATATATTTCCTGGATTTTTGATGCAATGGAAAGATTTGATCTTTTAAACTCAATTTTAAATTTTGGAATGCTGATATTCTACAAATTTTTTTCGAGATTTCAGATTTATAACTGGACAGTTTTCCCATCCTTTTTTGCAACTAGAAATATGATGCATAAAAATTGATCTTGAAATCACCTTCCTCATGGCACCTTTTTCAAGATTTCCTGTATCTCTGCATCTATTATATGACTCTCTTTTTCATGTGAAATGAACCGTGCTCTTGTGATAATGCCTTCGGCCCCTATTGAGCGGTCGAAGATTTCCACGAATGGGTTGTTGTTGACGACTACTTTTGCCCTTTTCCAAGTCTTGGAGCTGCTCTTTTATTTGCTTTTTGACTTGACGGAATCTGCAACATCTTTTGTAAAATCGTTTCCAAATAATGTATCAGATAGATTTTCTAAAAGTTTGGTTTTACCTTTTAAAAGCTTTTTAGCCGTTCAACGGTTGTCATTCAGTAATGTTGATAAAACAGAAAGTCAACATAAATATAATAGAGATACATTCGTCTGACCTAGTAGTATGATGGGCTGCTTCAACTTTTTAACAATAAGGCGCAAATCCATTTCACCATCCAATTCATGCGATCTGACTTTATTTAGAAGGATCTATAATCTATACCTCTGAGAATGAATGGGGCAAGCGCGTTCCTCATTTTTTCTTTTGCTTATTCAAGACTTTTAAGGTGGTTCTGCACTAAAAAATGTGAAAATTTTCAAAATTTGAAAATACATCTTAATAGGTCATTTCAAATACGTAGAAAACGATGGT
>JAUZNK010074293.1:0-13746 GCA_035046665.1 Euphysa ruthae | reverse complement strand
TATATACCCACAAATATATACACCCACAAACAGATTACCTTTAGGAATACATTGAATGGGAAGTCGTCCAAGCCCATCAAAATAATGTGGTGATGCACCAAATTTTAACTAAAACAGAATTAATTTATCACAGTGGGTAACCTTATTTAAAAAACAAATTGCATGTACTTCAATTTCTGCCTTGGAGTTTAAATTCCATCAAATATGTGAAGTAGCTGTTAGTTAAACTATTTACAGAGTTAAAATTACATTTTATTACATTTACATCATCCTTTTTTTCTTCAACCAAATAATAAAATGTAATCAAAATTTTTAAAAACATATTTTTTTTTCTGTAACGGGAACAATTTAAGTCAACAACATTGGTATATCCTAGTAAGAGAAATGAGCACACTGCTTTTTTTTCGCATACATTGATGCAATTTTAATAAAAAAATTTCTTTTATAAATAAAGATGTAGTTTAATTACACATCAATTTGCAACTACTTAGCTCTTGCCTATAAGTTCATCCCTTAAGATTTATACATACCAGTGTTTTTACTGAGTTTATAGATAGATTTGAACAGCCAATGTGAAGCGCAGAACCATTTTCAAATTCTTTGCAATTGCAGTCGATATCTAAAAAAAAAAAAAAAAAACATGACATAAACTTTGTTTCATTGTTACTCTAAAATCAGTACATATAATTAAATAAAAATAAGTGAAATCAACAATTATAAAAAAAAATTCTTCCAGAATAATGAAACCTGGTTATAACCATACTCCTACTCAATTAAACGTCTCTTCCCAATCAAATGCTTTTATGAAGAAACCTTTTATTTTTTATTAAATTCTCCACTTCAAAAAATAGTAATACGAACCTAGACTGACGTATTTTTTAAATAACCATAAAAGTTGTAAAAAGATTTTAATTTATTGGTATAAAAGTAAAAGCTGATTGCTAGTATGTTAATTTTGCAACATTCTTTTTAAGTTTAAGTAACTAAATCTAAGCAAAAAATAGTGCAACATGAATTATCAATAAAAATTAATTTTACATTGAGACTAAGGAAAAACAAATTGAAAATTTACACTATTCATTTAGGTTTTAAAAATTTTTTACCAAATGAACTAGTAGATTCCAACAAAATTTTCACAATTTTCTCAATGTCAAAAAATACAGCCAAATGTAAAGGTGCCATATCAGTCCATCGGCATTTAGCATTGACATCTATCCCTTTTGATATCAACATTTTGACAGCTTTACATGCAACTTCAACATCTCCTACGCCATTAGCACCTGACTTGGCTGCATAATGTAATAAATTCATATCTGTTAAACCATCGCGATCATTTATATGAGCACCTCTTGATAATATTTCGTCTATTAAAATGTCAATATTTTGTTGCGTTTGGGGAACCCATTGTCGTAATATTGCAAATAATTCTGCAATAGTTGTATGAGGACTAGAATAAAAAGAAATCTATATATTATTGTTATTATATATTATAATTTATTATATAATCTTTTTTAGAAGTTCTTAACCATATATTGGCATATATGTTATCAATTTTATGCAGAATAGAGAGTAATTCAGAAAACAGCTCAAGTTTAGTGATGGATTAGTTTTGCTCAAAATATAGAACACTGACTGCCTTAAGGTTCAGACTCTCAAGGGTTTTTATTCAAATAATTTCTCCACTTGACCCTAATTTTAGCAGAATCTTTTAAGTTTTAAAATCTATACAAGGTCTGTGGCTTTATAGAAAACAACCTTATGTAACAACAGTAAAAATATATAAATCTGCCCAAAAAGAAAGTTATAACTGTAAATATAAATATAATTAGAAAATTTCCATATAAATATTTCAACTTTTAAGGCTGAGCAAAAAACATAGCAAAAGAAAAAGTTCAATTAAACGTGAAATTGATAAATCTGAAAAAACATCACATCTTACGATCCATACCAGCTTTATTGTTGGATATGAACTATCCTGCGTGATATAGAGTTGAATCTAGTTACTTAAATAGTGAAAAACATTTCAAAATGTTTTACTTGGACCACATGTCACTTCACTGACTAGTGAAAGAATTAATTAAAGAATTAACTTGGAGTTGGTATGAATGAATAAGCATATCTTGATGTTTTAGTAGATAGATTTTGGAAGAAGAAAAAGTTGTTTAGTAATTTAGGGTTTTCAACCCAATAGTTAAACCCTACTCTTGGTGTTATACATTGCTCTAAAAAACGAAAAAAAAAAAAACAAAAGTATTTAAAACGAGTTTTTCTTCATTTTGTTTCCTTTTCTTCATTTTGGTCTCATAATATCAAGGCTATAAATTAAACAAGAGTTAAGTTTCAACCTACATAAACTTGTTTATTACACATAAAAGTTTAAGAAAAAAACTTTCAAATAACCATATTGGAATAATATCTCTAAAATATTATTAACCACACCATTTTTATGTTACTGGCTAGACTATAAATCAATAAATTGTGATAAAGAAAATGGGGTTACTAATGTCAAATATAAAATAAAAACTATTTCTCTGAGTTTAAACACTTTTAAATCCTGACTCAAACAAAAACTTTTTAAGCAATAAGCGAGACAATATGCTAACCATTCAGGAAAGATCAAGTCACCCTTTGCGTTGCGTTCTTAAAAATCAATATTATTTGCCTCATTTAATCTTGAAAGCTATGTGACTACTTGTTAACCTTATCAAACTATTTATTAAAATTATTACAAAATTCATTCTAAAAATTAGTTCTTTTTAAGCAAACTTGAAAATAATGGTTTGCTGTTAAGTACCAAAAATGTTTCAAAAGGCATATTATGTGTGTCAAATAATTCTTCTAATGGTCATTAACTCTCATGGAAAATTTCAAAAAAAATTCAATAAGCAGCATTTTTTTAAAAATTTCAAATTTTTAAAATAAAATTTGGGCATTAATGGACTTTTTGCAAACAACTAAATTCAAAAACATCCACACAGTCTTTCTTTGGATATCTTCAAGAAAATTTCAAGCTAACTCTCCAGAGAAAAATTGGTGGATGAATAATATTCGGACATAAAAACGAGTCTTATTTTAGACTTGTAAAACTTAGAAACAAGTTTTATTGTAAATAAAGCAAATACTAAAAAAAACAAGATATTTATGATAGCAAATACAAACTGTATATTAGATATATAGTTTCCGCAAAGAATGTTAAAATAGTCAACTATCATAAATAATCTGAAATAATAATTTCTATGTTAACGTGGAATTTCGCTAAAATCAAAGGCAAACAATTTTTCTGGGTTAAAAAAACTTTTGAGAAAATTTATAAAAAATTATAATTTTATTATGAATTTATATTTATATATTATTTATTTAGTTTTATTTCGAGATTGGATCAGACCTATCAAAAATTTGAAAATATCAAAATCATTAGATCATTCAATCATTAACTCAATAAAGTGTTCTAAAAAACTTACTTCTTCATGATATCTTGGCAACCCACACATGTTGGGTCAAAAAATGATAGATCTAGTTCTTGACACTAAAATGAAAATATCAAGTTTTTTTTTTTTAAAAAAGAATTCAATTAATTTTTCCTGCTCAAAAGTTTTTTATAGAAAATTTATTAAAATTTGAAAATTATTTTGTAGGGTAGCAATGAAACAACATGAACATTATTCTTTAGCATAATTATCCTAATTTTTTCAAATTTTAAAAAGTAACGAGAATAAATGTTTCAAAAGAAAACATAATTATGGGAGAAATCAATGTTGATTACTTGTCGATTATATGTCAATTATTTCAATGTCGATTATATGGATTTAAAAAATTGATAAAAAAAAACCCAACAAGAGTGACTTCAGAAACTAGCACGTTGATTGATGTAGTACTAACAAGTAAGCCAAGCCTGATATCAAAAACTGGTCAAAAACTGGTGTAATATCTTTAAGTATGTCTGATCATGAAATGATTGAATACATACAGAAGATTAATTAACTATTCTAAACTGTTCTAAGTATGAACAACATTCCATTTGTCAAGATATCAACAATAACACCAACTGGCTCCCTTTATATGAAATGAAATTTATAAAGTCAGCTTATAGTTTCCTTCATAGTATTCTTATAGCAGCAGCTGATGCCCATGCTCCGCTAATAAAGAAACAAGTTAAAAGTAAACAAAGTGAATGGTTATCATTAGACGTAAAAGCCAATATGAATAAACTTGGTGCACTTTTAAATAAATCGAAGTCAAATGATGACAGGGAACTATAGAAACAAAATTGAAAAAGATGCAAAAATAAAAAAAAATTTGCAAAACAGCAGTTCCATACTAACCTAATACAAGAAAACTCAAATAAACAAAAAAAATTTTGAAAAATCATTAAGAACATAATCCCTTTCAAACAAAATACACCGGAAATTTGCCCAACGAAAAATGCATAGAGAAAAATTAAAGCTGATTATTTCTGCAAGTTTTTCTCTTCAGTAGCACATAACAAAAGCAAGCTATTAACAAATTGAAAAATTTCATAGGGTATAAGGCTAAACGCTGTCCAATAGGAACAGTCCATCAGTTCAAACTCAAACCAGTAACTGATAATTTCGTCCAACAACAACTAAAATGTTTAAAAAAAAAGCCACGAGTCTTAACAGAATACTGCCAGGGTTATCAAGGATGCTGTAACAGTTATCGCAAAACTTCTCTGTCACATAGTCAAAGTCTCCATTACAACCGGAGAAGTACCTTCTAGTTGGAAACTTGCCAAGATTGTTCTAATTCATAAATAAGGGATTCTAAGTGATGCAAATAACTATTGTACAATCTCCATCCTTCCTATTCTTTCAAAAATACTCAAGTGAGCAGTACACGTACAACTTTCAGAGTACCTCGAAACACACCATCTACTGAGTAACCAACAATATGGTTACAGAAAAAAGAGGTCAACGGAACTTTCAACATTGTTGTTGACAGATAATATTCGAAAGTATGCAGACCAAGGAAACTTAGTTGGAGCGGTTTTTATAGACCTTATAAAGGCGTTTGACACACTAGGACATAGTACTCTACTAGAAAAAATGAAAGCAAATGGTGTAAACGGAATTTAGCTTGCATGGTTTATGAATTGTTTATTTGATCGACAACAAGAAGTAGAAATTCAAAAAAACAATCGCTATCGCGTGGCATACCGCAAGGTTCCATATTCAGTCCTTTACTGTTTTTGATATTCTTCAATAATTTCTGCTAATGTCTGAAACACTATGAAGTGTTAGTTATATACTTCGCTGATAGTAGTTTCACCGTAATTGAAGACAGATTAAATAACCATTTAAAAACCGTTTCAAATTATTTCAATAACAGTGATCTCATCACTAACTTGAAAAAACCCTGAAAAACTAGATCTCTCCTACAATTCCACAAAAATCGTCTCAACAACTTCATATAAGTATCTTGGTATTTTATTGGACTCAAATCTTTCGTTGAACCATGAATTCTTCAACAAATATAAAAGAGCAAGAACTAGACTCCGTATAATGTAGCAATTGAAACCTCAACTAAAAACTAAAGCTTCATTATGTATATTCCAGTCGATGATTGTCCCAATAATCAGGTCAGTGGAGTTTTAAATTTAAAACTAAACATTAATCAAATTAGTTTTAATCAATCAAGTTAGAATTCATACAACATTGAGCATGTATCATTGATTTATTGATGTTATTGATTCCAAAAATCCTCCTCTATCACCAAATCTTACAAACGTGATTAAAAAACATCTATGTATTTTAGTAAGACAATGCTTAGATTGCGATCTGTGCTATAACTTCTGAAAATATCTCGCTTTACAAAATCACACTCAAAATAAGCGAAACAACAAACTAAATGTGAAATTGCCAAAACTCAAATTACAGTGCGAGAAAAATGGCGTTTACTTCCAGGGTGCTATATATTACAACCAACTAAGTAGAGAAGTAAAACAAGTTGAAAAACTTCAAGAGTTCAAAAAACAAATTAACAATGTTTTAAAATTTTAAACTTTACTTTATTTAACTACTATATTTTTTTATTTCACACAGGGCACATTTTTAAAGCAATACTTTATGTATTGATATATGTCTATCCTGTATAAATATTCATTTATAAATAAAAAAATAAAATAAATTTTATCATCAAAATGATCAAACTTTAGGAAATGATTTTTAATTAAGATATATGTTTTGAATGTGTAAAATATAATTTAATTTTCTATATCTAGCAATGTTCAGCTTATCTCTATAATAATAGTCTTAAATGATACTTTTATACCTGGATTTAAACAAACTAACTAATTTTAATTAGTCTTTCATTTTATTTACGTTATGAAGTAGCGAAATGCACGTCAATGATTGGATCATGTAATTACATCATGATTTCAGAACATGTTTTAATTAAGCATTTTCATTCGTTTTTCGACATATGTTTTTGTTTGATTGTTTTTATGCAATAGAAAGCACATGATATATTTAAAACAACAGTGTAATTTTTTTTTAACGAAATTTGTATAAATATATATATATATATATTTGTTTTTATCATAGTCATAAGATACATATATGTATTTTATGTTATGTTATTTTTATGTTATGTTATGTTTTTATTTTATGTTTTTATAAAATTGTCTTTATTTAATTCTAGACTCCATTTTAAGTTTGCCACATCCTAAAATATGCACCAATTAGCCAAATCTTGGTGGTTAAAACAGCTAGTGCAATTAATTATAATAAAGTGCTCTTCAATTATGCAAATAACCAGCCTGTATAACAATATATAATAATAATGTTAATAATGAAATGAAATTGATAATATAAGAATAAAGTTTCATTCCAATTCAATTGTTTAAGTAGTGATGCAAAAATGTTTTATTTAAACGTAAACCATGAGATGAATAATTTGTGGAGGACATCACAAGGAGATGCAGCATTCTGCCTCAGCTACTGGAGCAATGAGAAATTACTGTAAGTAAATAGGAAATGAAAAATATATCAGGTCCTATATATTTCATGAATAAACTCTTATCTGTGAAAACATAAATTTTTAAATCTCCGACAAATTTATTTTTCAATTTACGTTTATTTAAATTGGTAAGAATAAAATCAGTTCAACAAATAAACAAAATAATATTAAAATAATAATAATAGTAAATAATAATAAAATTATCTAATTTTAGATAAATTTCTAACATTTCCATTTCTTTAAATTTCTTAATAATTATAAATTCATAAACAGAAACCAGAAATTAATAAAAAACAATAGTCTAATTATTTCCAGTTTCGATTAACAGCATCAATAAAACAGCTTAAAAATAAACAGTAAAATTATAAACATTGGTAAATTAATTTTTTGGTAAAATCAAAATTTATCTTTGTTAAGAAGGACATAATAATGCAGCTACTATTTATCACTATTATATGGATGATTGGAAGCATTACCAAAAGCCAAAATGTTTGTAGCAGATATTTAAAAGCTAATGAGTGGACTAAAGAAAAACTGTTCAGTCATACTTTACAAAGACATGGTATCTGTCTGCAATGTGTAAGTACAATATTTATTCCATCAATTAATTTTTTTCAAATGTATAGAGCTTAAAATCTTGAAAAGGCTTTCTAAAAAAAAAAAAAAAAAAAAAAAAAAGAAAAAAAAATATATATATATATACATTTCAAGAATTTTATTCTTTTCATTCTTCATTTTTCTTTCCTTTTAGACCTGAATTTAGCCAGCTTTTTTCATCAATAATCACTTATTTCCTACCACCACTGCCCCTCCCTATTATTAGAATTTAAATTAGAAATTTTCTTAAAACCATGAGAATCAATAATAAATATAGGTTTGCGAAAGCATAGCAGGCTTGTTGGTGAGCAAAAGTGGTATATGGCAATTGATGATAGAAGAAAAAGAAAAACTGCAAAAGAATTCAACAAATTTTCTTACGCTACCAGTTATTAATATACAATAAAGCTGCAACTAAATAGAAAAAAATTTTCTTTCGACAGTGTTGAAATTACCTTTGTTTTGTCTTTGATCTATTGGAAGAATAGTTTATACAAAAAAAAATGATTCTATGGTATATCGCATACATAGTGAAATAAAAATATTGTTTTTAATTTAAAAATATATTTCAATTTAAAATTAATTTAAATTTAACTTACAGTATGTAGCACCTGCCGTTGTAAAGACACAAGATTAAATTTGATGTTTACATTCATATGGAATGTTAATGATTCGTTTGTTTAAACGCTTAAATAAAATTCTCTGTGGACAATATTGAAATTAATTTTGATTTGGTAACCACACAACATATATGTTATTGTTTTGATTTAAATATTCTCTAATGGTCAAATATTATAAATAAAATAATGGGAAGGCGAGACAAAATATGAAAAAATAGGCAATAATATAGGCCCAAATTTTGGCTCAAAAATCTGCTGAGTCAGCAAAAAAATCCTTCCTTACTATAGAGAATTTTTGGTGTTGTTGCCAAATGAGCTCCAGCTGCAAAGCTTACTCTTTTACCTGAGCAAAAATGCCTTTAATTTATTATAAAAAAGATTCCATTGCTTAATAAATTTACAATTTTAATTTATAATCCAGTATCCTTCACTTAAACTTAAATAAAGAAATAGCATAACTAATCAACAATAAAACAAAATACATTTTAAACTTTTACACATGTAAAATAGGTCGTTTACCTCATTTTTGCCTAGAAATAAATAATTTGGACATAAATTATTGACCAAAATAGTCTTTTCTTTCAGACAAAAATCTTTTTCTCAATTTAAGACTCATTTTGATTTCATAACTACTGGACAATAATTTGGATATCAGTGTTTTAAGTTCATTATTAAATTAAATCATGTTATAAAAAAATTTTATTTTGGTTGTGGAATTCTTTCTAGCAAAAACACTATGTTAATCGACATATTCCTTTTAACGGATCAACAGTATTCTGAATAAAAAAGATCTGATTATGCCAAGAGTGGATTCAGCTTCCATCTTTTAGTTGCAGTGGTCTACATATTTTATTAAATAATAAATATCCGTTAGAGAACCAAGGACATAAATATTATGATATTTTGGACAAAATACTGTGTCGAACTTCTAAATTTGATAAAAAATGGACAAAGCCAGTTGAATCAGGCCTACAATTTTCCGCTAAGTATCAATACTTAACAAATTGGTCTTCTATTGTCACTCCAATTCTTATAAAATTAGGAAAATATGACCTTTTTATGAAAAGTTACCAGAGTATGAAATTTTTTTCAAAGTAAGATGCTTTTTTTGCCTTTTATGTAAAAATGATGCTGTAAAATATCAAAATAGACTATTTTGCAAATCTAAAGATAATTATTAAATTCATTTAATTTTAATCTAAAAAATTAAATGTTGAAGTGATAATTAAGTGATAAATAATTTTCATTCCACAAATGATACCATTAAAAATGTTACTTACTGTGTTCTAGCTTTATCTCTTATTATAAAAAGAAAAGATACTTTAGAAACTATTTCTTAAAAAAACAGAGAAAATCCTTTTTCTTTTTTAAACATGACTTAAAATTTCCTTATATTATCATATAGATGTTGTGTTTGATTCATGGAATATATTAGTAAAGCCACAGTTTAATTATTTGAGATTAAAAGCATAAAAATGACGTTTGTTATAGGAAAAAGACACAGAAAAATGTGAGGAGATATTAAAATTGAATATAAAAAATATATGTCGCCATAAACAAACTACAAAACATGAAATTCTGACACAAAGGTCATGGTATTACAACTATGTACCGAGATGGTTTGGAAATTATGCTGCCTTTGATAAATGCCCAGGTGCAACTGAAGTTCATAACCTGGCTACACAAGACAGAAATGTTGCTCAGTCTACCAATGGCTGTAACATGTTGTGTTATAAACAATTACAATATGAAGAAGACAAACAAACCACAAACAACCCCCAGCATCATTTAAACAAAATGATTAATTTAAAAATGAGAAAAAATTTCAAGGAGGCAAAATAGGTGGGAACAATCCTATTTGGAAAGAGATAGGTTTGCCTTGACTAAATAAATAAAAAAAAAAAAAAAAACAAGACAAAAATACTTAATTTATAGGGTTGAAGGAAAGAAAGTTTTTTTTTTAATTTTTGAAAATAATAAGACCAACCAATCCATTGTTTAGGGAAAAATCCAGCATTTATTTCATACATTACATTTCTCTGCTTATTCTAAAAAATCTTTTGTTGTTCATCTCGAATTTGTATTAAAATTGTTTGTATTGAAAAAATCCATGCTTTAAAACGTTTTTATACCATATATCCTCTATTAATCAATGAGTGGGAAACGCTTACTACTATATAGATGCTCAATGAGATGTTTATCCAAGAGATAAGGCCTTGATCGAGAATATTATAAAAAATTTTAGTCTTTCTATATACAGACACTGGTCTTAGTCTTATTAACAACTTTTACAATTTTATCAGTAGTAATATTATTAGTAATATTACTTGGATTTGTTTGTTTATTTGTGTTTTAATTAATCCAATATTTGAATTTATCGTTACTTAATTGGACAAAAACTAATTTACTTGACCAAATTAAAATCAGACGGTTTTTGGTCCACTGCTATAGCAAATAAAACTGACCATAGAAAGAAACAATTACTGGTTTAAATTTCTATTTTTATGTTTTTAACATTATAATTTAATAAATAAATGGCGTATATGTCTTGTAATTTAGAGATTTACTTTTTTTTTAATAATATATTTGGAAATCATTTTTATTTTCTTATTCTTTAAAAGCCATTACAACATTTATAGCAATTTATACCAAAAGTTACCTTGGTATATTATATATGATAAAGTGGTGCTTTTACAAATTTGAAATACTTCTTTAGATTCTGAATGATATACTTTAGATATAATGATTTTTTTTTTATTTTTCACAATAAAAGTGATAACAAGCTCGATAACATAATATAAAAACTACAAAATTTAATAATTTATAAATAAGGAACACAGAAATTTCTTATATTAAAACAGAATTGAAATTGAAAAGGAGGTGGGTAAATAATTAAGCAAAAATAGTTTGGGCAAAAAAATATCTCAGGAAAAAAATTTAATGAAAAGAAACTTCTTTGAAAATAACAAAATTTACACACTTAAAGAAAATTTAATCTGTTTTCAATTAAAGAAAGTACATAAAGTACAGGTAAAAAGTACATAAATTTTAAAAACAAACTCAGCAGATTTGCATACCTCTTGACAAATTGGTGGGTCAACCGCTTTATGAATACATGGCTTTGATTCAGCATTATCGACACTGAAACTTTCTTCAAAAGACATCTAAATAAATTTCCAAAATTTAGAAACAGCATAAACATAACTTGGCAGAAAACAAAAATTAAAAAAGAAATAAAATAAAAATTTTAAATTTTATCAACACAAAACAAGTTGTTGCAAAATCCATAGTTTTATTTATTTATAAAAATTTTCAATTTTCAATTAGTTTTAAAAAAAAAAAAAAAAAAAGTAGCAATCAATTTTAAATACCAAGGGTAATCTAAACAAATATATGATTATAATTCGCCTAGTGAAACAGACAAATATTTCTAGATTGACTGAAAATTTTGTTGGAAAGACAGGATTTGGCAAATACCAAAAAATAACCTGCACCCAGTAGTAAATATTTATATTAGTGCATGCAAGTTTAGAATTTTCAAAGTATAACTTGGTATATAAAATATTGTTGCATTCTGCTTTTTGCCTATAAAAGATAAAGCCTGATATCTTTGTAAAAAAGAACCTTTTTGATGAAAAAAAAAACTTTAAATTGTGGATATTTAAGCATGATTATCATGAGTTCTTATATTTTCAAGTTTCTTAAATGGCTTCTTAATTCAATATATGATTTTGACAATTCTAAATACTCCAAATCGGTAAAATTGGTGGAATCAATTTACTATTTTAACATTTTATTGAACATGACACGGTGCAGTGATAACCTTACAAAATTTTCCTGATGAAATTAGCATTGGCAATTTCATAAACATTACGTTTTCACTCTTAAACCAAAGTTAATCTGGCTGGTCAAAGCAGATTTACTCGGTACACCAATACATTCAGGTCTAGATGACTAACATCTATATTGATAGATTAATTAATGTAACTAGCAAGACAGGTCTACATTGTGGACCGATTTAGGCAGTCAAGTTGACTAAGACAGACCGGTCAAATTTAGGACAGAATACTGTGTATTGCGCATGCGTAACATGCAACGATGTTAAGTCTTAAATGAAAATGATAATGGGCAGTCGTCTGGCATTTTTTGCCTGAGTTTTTGTTGTTTTGTGGGTGGTATGTGTTTACTGCTCGCTCCTACTAGAGGCTACATAATAAGGTAAACTGAACCAATATTGAAGCTTTTGCTAGATAATAGCTACAACCATGGTCATATTATATGAGACTTTTATCAAATTTTAGCACTAATTCATATTTGACGCATGGTGTAAAAGTGATTTTCTAGACCAAAATCACTAAAATTATGACAATGCCAAATTAGTATGGACTTGTCATTTTCATCCCTTAGGTCTAGCCAAGAATTTTTTTTTTTTTTTTTCTATTTCTAAGTTTTAAGTCTATTTACTCCCTGAAAACCCCTTAAATGTCTGTATTTGGGCTCGTTGTTCAATTATTTAGTTACATATACAATTTATTTTTGTTTAGTTCATCTTAAAATTATTTTTAGCATCTATCTACCAAATTTAGTGTTATGTCGAATTTTTTGGTTGAGTTATAAGATATTATGTCAGAATTTACCCGCTTAAAAGCTCTTATGTTGTGTGAGAAATTATTTTTGCATCTAACTGCCAAATGTTAAATTCTTTTTTCTGGTTGAACTACAATAATACAAAAGTTCAAATTTTACCCCCTGAATGCTCACTTTTGTCCCCAATTTCATGTTAAAAAGGTTAAAAGTTTTTGATGAGAAAATTGAAGAAATTAGAATTTTCAGACAATCATAACTATTATTAAACAGTATCGCATGATATCATCCTCGATATAAAAAAAGCTTTGTTGTAACTTTTTGCTTTAAAATTGGTTTGTAGACGTCCCTAACCTCAATGCATATAATGATGGTTAAATCTAATCATTTGATATCAGTGAACTGCTATTAATATTTTGATTGTATAAACTAGTGTATGAATTAAAATCATCAAAATTTGAATTAACATTATCAAAAAAAAAAAAAAAAAAAGAAAAAAAAAAAAAACGTAAAGCTATAATAATAATTATCTTTTTAATGATTTAAACCTCTTATAAAAATTAATAAAAAGTGAGTAACATTTTCAATCCCAAAGCCAAGTTTAGAATGCATAATTTCAGTTTTGACTCCCCAGAAAACAGTGAAGAAAAAAACAGTCGGATCATTAAGGAATAATAAAAAAAATAAAAATAACTCTGTTGAAACCCAATCTTTGATACAATCTGACAATGGACCACAAGCATTGATAAATGAACCCCAAGCTTTGATAGTCTTCTTGGTGGTAAAATCAACAAAAAAATGCCTGCTGTGTTTATACTTATTGTAGTTCGAGTTTAGTTAGGGATTATTTTATAGAACGAACGGTATTTTTATTTTTTTGTGTATATATAGAAGGTTAAAATAATGTAAAAATGTTGGAAAAAGAAAAAAAAGACACAAATTTCAATTAACCTTACCATAATATTTTAAG
>JAUZNK010074282.1:0-13746 GCA_035046665.1 Euphysa ruthae | reverse complement strand
GGGGATTTCTAACAGATATCTAATTAAGGATTTCTAACAGATAATTAATTAAGGATTTTAACAGATAACTAATTAAAAATTTCAATCAGATAACTAATTAAGGATTTTTAAAATAATTTATTAAGGATTTCTAACAGATAGCTAATTGTGGATTTCTAACAGATAACTTATGGGGGATTTCTAACAGATATCTAATTAAGGATTTCTAACAGATAATTAATTAAGGATTTTAACAGATAACTAATTAAAGATTTCAATCAGATAACTAATTAAGGATTTTTAACATAATTTATTAAGGATTTCTAACAGATAACTAATTGGGGATTTCTAACAGATAACTAATTAAGGATTTCCTAAAAAGAGATAGGAAATTTTCTTGCATTCAAATTTTATGCTGAAATTCTGCAAATAATGTGATCATCCAAAGAGATTCAACGCTATCAAAATAGCCTAGGTATGCCTTGCCAATATTATAATAACTGTCCTATTATCAGCTTAATGTTAATCATTTGAATCCTTGTCATTTTTCAGCTTATATTTTCCGCAAAAGTCTACATCCATTAAACTTTCCTTGATGGTCCGCATTATTACTACGTCACTAATAAACACTTGATTTCGAGCCTACTCTATCCATATATAAACCTTAAATTTTTAATTGTAACTAGCCTGATGATAGGAGCAGCATGACTCCTGAAACTTCGCTCAATAAATTTTATTACTCATGACATGCGTTTTTTATCTCTTAATTATTAATGCCTGAGTTGACACAAATATTTTTTAAATTATACGTCTGCAATATGGAGATTCTATGCTAGCAAAGATACGTACACTCGAAAAAAGTCGTTTTAAGTCCACAAACCACTTACGATTTTCTCTACGATGTCTTCACAACAATATCATACCAAAAGATCTTAAAATTCACGCGGAAGTATTTACCCACGATATAGACATTTCTCATTTTTTTTCTCTTAATTATTAATGCCTGAGTTGACAAACACAAATATTTTTAAAATGTGTTTTCATACCTGCAATTTTAAGAGGAATGACCTAATGATGCAATAAATATTTAATTGAAGAAAAAATTTTAATGTACCTTTTCCATGTACAATACATTTAGTCCAGAGCTGAATGACTTTTTAAGGTACCATAGCAAACAAAATATAGACTGGAGTAATGTAAAAACATACCAGTTTTACAGTACATTTATTAAATATTTGGTTTAAAATTCTGGTTATTTTTTTGATGAATCAAAAATTTTTAACAATAAATATTATTTATAAAGCAAAAAATATAAAGGAAGTTTTGAATTCATATTTTAATTATGTTTTTATTCCAATCAGATGCATATAGAGTTCTCTAGATGATTGAAACGTTTTCTTTGGTATAATATCAATCTGAAATTTGTTGTTTAGCTCTGATACTTTAAGATAAGCATTATTACTTTAAAAAAAAATCTTTTTGCTTCTAAACCGTAGATAAAATCAAGAAGTGAAAAGCTTGACTATCAGTAGATAACTTTTCTACAGATCTTATTTTGAAAATATTGTCAATCATTACGAATATCATTGAAAATGCAATAATGCAGTTTAAGTGAAATGTTGATATTCATGGAAATTAGTGTTTTATTTTATTTATATTTCAGTATACAGTTATTAAAATCAGTTAAACTAACTACTCAATTTCATTAATACAGCTACAAAAAGGATCAAATGTTTCAAATATTTTTATTTGAGTATTGATATTATATTTTATTTGAATATTAATATTATATTTTATTTGAATTCATGCTATTTTTTTTGATTTATCGATTTAAGACAAACTTAATAATGGGCTTCAAAAAATAAAGTTTGAAAAGCATATTCTTGATTTCCTGGTTCGGAAAGGAGAAGCAAATTTACTTGTTTTAAAATTTCTCAGATTATTAACAGGTCTAGACATTTTTTTATTTGCTTTTTTGAAAAAAATCCTCATTGCCCACCAAAGGCAATGTCTTAAGTGGTTAGCTACTTGAACAATCCTAATATTGCAAGGAAGAGCTTGCAAAACTATCAAGAATTTTATTTAAAAAAATAATAATTTATCAGCTCTAAAAATGTTTTACACTACTAATCAAAATACCACCTCAATGGTTTAAAAAAACTAATATTTGATGGTTCATCTTCACAACCTCATATAATACTCATTTTGAAATCTTTGAATCACCATAGGTTAAGAGCCGATTTTGGATAGGTCTTAAGGTTTTTAAAATTTCATATGAAATAAATAAACTCGTTTGGTACAAAATTTCGTCCATATAATATATACTCATATCCAAAATTCTTTCTATCTTGCTCCAATTAAGGTTTTAGACTCTTCGCAATGCTGACGGACTGGTATGAATTCACCCATGTCTGTCCATCCATTCATCTGATCATTTGTCTCAAAAACCATTTTTAAAAATTTTTTTCTAAAATTTTGCACAAAGTCATTAGGCCATAATGTGAGAACACTAACATCATTAAACTTTTGAAGAAAACTCTCATTTTTCTGCACTGGACTTAAATATGCCTAAATGACCATCACCTTAAATCAACATTAACATTTGACCAATATGGCCACCTCCCAAACATTCTCGTTTATGTTCCGGAAGCAACAAAGCGATAAAGATAAAGGAAACATTTTTTAGCTCTCTGGATATAGTTCGCAGACCTAATAAGTGTAGACTATAATTTTGTAAAAGACACGTTTTTTTTTTTTTTTTTACTATGCTTCGGCTAAATTTTAATATCTATGTTTTGGTGTGTGATATATAACGGGACCACAAATATTTGTCATTTTTAAATTATTCTGAGAAATACATCTAAATTTGACTAAATATTGGTAAAAAATATACACCATTCTTTCAAAAAATATATTTTTTTTTGTTTATATATTTTCAGAAAAAATATGTATTATTGTTTTGCAAAAGATTAAGTTTTTTTAAAGAAAGCAACTGTGCAGAAGAAATATGTATTTATTATTTCTTTGAAAAAGATTAAATATTTTTTTTATTTTTATATTTTAAAATTAGAGTACCTTAGATAAAACTATAAACAAAGTGATTTTTGTGAATTATCGATTAGCAATTTTGTTTTATAAATGGAATAATGTTAGAATATAATAAATAAATATAATAGATAAATTTGTTTTATTTTTTTTATCTTTATTCTATTATATTAATATATTTCATTCATATCATCTCTTGGTTTTATTATTAAAGAAATAAATTATGATCAAGAAGTTAACTTTTAACCGTTCAGCTATTAGCTTAGCTAATGTAATCAATTAAAAGTATAAAATTACAATTCGATCTTACATTTAAAGCACTATAAAATTCAGCAATTTCAGCCAACTTTTTCCTCTGCTATGCAATCCAGAAATTTACACAAGATGATTTATTCGCGGCGTGTGAAGCATAGTGTAAATCACTCGTTATTGGAGAAATTTCTTTGGTTTATTTTTATTTTTTTTACTAACTGATTCTTATGTGAACAACAAATAATCTGTAAAACACCGAATCAAATTGGTCTCGCCTTATACAAATAAAAAAAAATGTTAAATTTGATTTTACGAAGCGGATTAAGACTAACCACTAATATACATTTTCATAAATGATTATTTGTTTATGTCTTTATATTATAATACATTATAAGCATACTTTGAAAGATGCACTGCTGTAGTTGTAAGTTATAACAAAAATTGAGACAGTCGAATGTATGCAAAAATAATATATTCTATGATTGGTTTTTTTTCTTGAATATTTAGCAATGAACGGTTGGTAAAGTTATAAAGTAATCGGTCAAAACCGTTCACCAATATTTCGACCCATTTAACGTAATAATGTAATTTATGCCAATTATGTTAATAATCTAATTTTACTGCAGGTTGAAGATGAAGCTCAAATAAGCAGCACGGCTGGAAAGCAGATATTTGATCATGAAACTGTTGCTGATCTATGCGATTCTTTACACGCTATTCTTAAACATGAGCTCAAGGAGAAGTAGTTAGTGTGTCTGATTTTTTTTTTTTTTTTTTTTTTTTTTTAAATCAAAAATTTGAATATAGTTCCTTTATTCACTCTATTCAGAGAGTAAATTTGTGAATTATATTAAAAATCTTAAATTTGCGATAACATCTGTGTATTATATTTTCGACTTGATTTTAAATTTTCTAAAATTTCTTGTAAGACTATGGTCGAAATTTCATTTTTATTGTTGTTTTTTCTTTTTAAGGTACCAATTTTCTAAATAGATAAACTGTGTGTTTGATTTTAAGATGAAGTAACTAATTTTCAATTTTTAGGATTTTGTTACTCTTGCATTATAATTTTGCCTATTGTGATCATTGGAATGTTGTCCCATATTATCACTTTCTGTTTTTTTGAAATGACAGAATTAAATTTACATATTGTAGTTATACTTTGCTCCGTTTTTCTTCGCTCTACAAAAGCTTTGGTTTCTAGGAGTTTCACATACTCATTATTCACACTTGTTATGGTGAATAACATGGTATTTTTTACTTTATATTTAGGGGTGAAGTGATATCGACAATTTTAAACCAAGTTAGATAACAGGTCTTAAAAAGTTTTTTCTCGTAATTAAGCATTTTTTTCTCGTGATTAAGCATTTTTTTCTTCAAAACTGTTGAGTTGTTTTCCTGAAGTTTTTTTTACGAAGATACAGGATCCTTTGAAAAGCAAGTGATTTTAAATATCTCTAAATATTTTCATTTTAGCCATGAAAATGATGTTTTAGTACTCTCTCAAAGTTTGCTCCTTAATATTTAGTATTTTGCATGAAATTTGAGAATTAGAGATATCTTTTGACCTATATTGCCACCTACTAAAAATTCTTGTTTTTGGGTTTCAGGCTCCTTAGCCAGTTGATTTTGGTTCCAAAGTAATGCTTTTTGATTTTTCTTTAGAAGCCTTGTTTCAATTTTTAGAATCTTCAATTTTTAACTATTTTAGCATGCTTGATGTTTTAAAAATTTATTGAATGGTTTTAAGTTGTGAAATTACTTTTTTGATTTTTCTCCCTAAATTATGTTTCAATTATATTGAAGTGTTATAGAGTGGAGGAAAATATTTAAATTATCTCAGGTGATTTTGACTCTAATTTTAGGTTTATAGCTTTTTCTTTGTTGGCCTTCATACAACAATGAAAATACTTTAATAATTTGGTAGTGTTAGAAATTTTTGAAATTACAGAGTGGTTGGTTTTTATTAAAAATCTTTTAAATTTTTTGGTTATTGTTATAAATAGTTTTAGTAGTTCAATATCCACTAAGTTCTTGCTATAAATTGCTATGGTTTACAGGAGTTAATAAAATGGGAAAATATGGTCCATGTTAGAAATTTACCTGAAGACAAAGCAATTCTGTTAAAGTTGTTGTGATTAAATAGTTTAATGAAGTAGTTTTCAGTATATGTTGTCCGTTTAAATTTTTTGTTCCGAACACAGTAATTTTATTCATAATTGTTACTTTAGATTTTTCTTTAGACAAATTCCTTATCAAACAAAAAACTACTAAATACAGCCATTGCTATTAGCAACAGCAAGCAATAATAATATTTTCAACGAAGCCTTCAGATTTCCTCAATATTGGCCAGAATCTTATACTTTCACAAAATATGGCCATGATTGTAGTTTAAGAGGCTTGCATTGAGAATAACCTCATTTTCACAACGAGGTCTATTAATGCTTTTATGATGTACAAAAAATCAAGAGAATTTCCTTAAAGATGGATACTTAGATATAAAATAATGATATAATATATTGAATTATTTTTAGTCAATCTTTCTGGAACGTTGCAGAAAACCTCTCACCAAAAGATACCATACAAATGATATACAGGTTAATTCAAATAATTGATTTGAACACTCATCTAAATTTTTTTTATATTAATTTAAACATTGAATAAAATGTATTATAAACCTGTTTTGAAATATACTGGGGTTTCGCTCGTTATTTTAAAAAATACTGAAAAATTTCCAGGAAATCTTTCTTTATCGAAATGTTTTGTTTTATTAAAATTTTTCAGTGTAACATGAAAATTTTCAAGAAAAGATGAAATATGTGATACTGTTAGTGGATGCTTCAAATACATTCAATCCAATAAAATGTGAAGGATTTGTTAAAACCTTTAAAAATTATGATTGTTATCAGCTATAACTAAGTTTAAATCCCAAATTCGAATCCTAATTTACTTATGTTGCATATGCAGCTTGTTTTATGACAAATTGCTCTACTATTTATATATTTATTTATTTATTTATTCGATTATTGAGCTACAATTATAATATTAAAAATGTTTTAATTCCTCACTTACTGAGGGCTATATTTTCTTTCCTTACCAATTCCATCTTCTGTCTCTTTTAGTCGGTTTATGAGGTATAAAAATATCAAGACTCCTCAATGTGCTGGCTTCAAGAATTTAATCTCTAATTGTCAAAACAAAGAATAACAAGGAAGCACTTATTCCACAAGAAATGAAAGACCTAGATCTTTTAATGTACAGCAAACAAAATTCCATATGTGAAAAGTTCATCTAGCTAGTTCACCATATACCCATTGAAGTAGAGGTGTTTGTTGTACTTTAATAAACATGACTTCTTTTTTTCTATGTATTTTTGACATAGTTTAGATTTTAAGCATTTTTTTTGCCATGCTTTTGGAAATTTTAGTGTATATGTTATGTCCCAAAAGAGTTTACAATCAAAGAATTTATTTATTACTGAAGAAATTATCAAATAATAGCTACATTTCTGGCGCAGACAGCTCACACAACTTGCTAGCCTCAGGTGGTAAGTCTGCTAGTGTAAGGCCCCACGATAAAAGCCCCTTTATTCTATATTACTGTAGGAAGGCTGGGGCTAAAAAGGATATTCAGCTGTGAAACCTTGTTCTAACACCTTCATCAAATAATTAGACTCACCTGTTACACATGTCAGCATGTTAAAGACTAATTCCTACAGTAAACACTGATTTTCCTTGAAATTTGCTGCAAATACAAAAATGAAAAAATTTCATAATGAAGATGATGATGATGGTGAGGTTACGTAATTCTCTTAACCTTATTATTTCTTTAAGAATCGACAGATGACATTACAAATGAACTTCTGTTAGCACCATTTTCCATTTGCCTGGATATATCTTCACTTAGTGTTTATCAGTGCTCTGTAAAAGTAACCTGTGATATTATGATTTTAATCTATTTTGACTTTTTATCAAATTGGTCACAAATGCGTTTATAAAATACAAGAAAGGCAAATTACATACAGCAAATGATTACTATAATCATTATAGTTTGATAGTGCTATTGAGATATGTTACAGTAAATCTGGTTTTAAAAAATAGACTCTAAATATCATTAGTTGAATTTGGAAATAAATACTTGTAACCACCACTGTATTAGTTTAAACTTTTTTTCACCAGGTTGAACTTTAAACAGAGTGATAAAGCTCGTAATGAAGCATGGATACGTAACTCCTTAAACGAAGGGACAATGGCTAGCTACTTTACCTTGATCAGTGAAGATAATGCATTGTTAAGGTAAATTTTGAAAGTGTTGAAAGCAGAAATTATAAATTAATATGAAAAAATTACTTTTCTGCAAAAAAAAAAAAAAAAAAGATGTCACTTTTTTTTGTAAAAGTAAAACACTTTTCCCCCAGATTGGACACCTGGACAAAAAATGTACAAAAATATGAGAGCTCATTTGTTTTCAAAGATGCACACATTGCTTTGGTAATTTACAAAGTTTATTGAATTTTGCATGAATTTAAAGGACCATGGGATATATCATTTAACCTATATGAATTACTTGTCAAAAGTTTGTTTTTGGTACTTGGCCCAATTACATGATTAATCAAACTAAATCCGAACTTCTTTGAGAAGGGAAGCTTATTGAGAGTTGGAGACTAATCAGTCTTCTATTATTGTTTTTTTCTATTGCCATAAAATAAAATTTTCACCATCTAAGCCTTCATCTCTTTTGTGATCATATGGATTTACGACCATTCATTTGTCCTTCCGTTTGTGATGGCTTTTTTTTTTGACAAACGGTTTATTGGATTTTTCTGATTTTTTTTTATTGTTCAACTTCCTGATCTTAATTGAAAACATAAGACTTATTTTTAGCATATACACATGAGAATGGATGTATAGCTTTTCATCGTATTATTAGAAACTAGTCTAGAAATTACAAATGCTTTTATAACTCAAACATAACATACTGCATTGTCATTTTAACAATTCTAAATTTGCATCAAAGCAAAAAAATTTTTAACGATTAATGTTCTTTAGGGTATTGTGGTCCAAAATTTGTCGAGTGCCACTCTGGCACCCTTGAGGAACTTTATATTTTGGGTAAAATCCATAATTGTAGATAAAAAATAAAAAAAGGTTAAAATATGATATATGATAACCACGGGAAAGATAAGTTAAAGGTGATTAAAGTAAAATTACATAAATTGTAAAAAAACTACAATATGATTATAAATTTAATCAGTACCACAAGTAAAAACTTTGACTTGGGGTTTTTTAGTCTATAACATCAAACCAAGTCACACCTGAATATTCAGGGTACAACACAAAAACTGCTAGAGAACATGGTAGAAGTCTAAGGAAACGCACCAAAATCCTTTGGTCGATATATAACCTTCCGATCCTACTACAATCATGACGTCAATAGTTAAAGCACAGCGTATAATAGAGAAAACCTGTCAAAAAAAAAACATTATCAACAACTTTATGAAATCATTGTTGATATAAAATGGGTATACCCAGAGACCTTTGTGAACTTGATACCTGGTCTTGGTGGGATGCACTTTCTTATGAGTTTTGTTGGTTGGGTTGGTAACCTTATGTCCAATAGTGGTTTAGAAGTAATTTTAAAGGCTGAGTGCGCCTAAGATGTTGACTGGGAAAATTTATCATATGAGCATGCTTTAAGACTCGCTGTTGAAGAACTATTATGTAATTTTTTACCAGCTATTGAATTCTTTGATGATCTTGGAAAATTTTCGATATATAACCTTCCGATCCTACTACAGTCATGACGTCAATAGTTAAAGCACAGCGTATAATTGAGAAAACCTGTCAAAAAAAAACATCAACAACTTTATAAAATCATTGTTGATATAAAATGGGTATACCCAGAGACCTTTATGAACTTGATACCTGGTCTTGGTGGGATGCACTTTCTTATGAGTTTTGTCGGTTGGGTTGGTAACCTTATGTCCAATTGTGGTTCAGAAGTAATTTTAAAGGCTGAGTGCTCCTAAGATGTTGACTGGGAAAATTTTATCATATGAGCGTGCTTTAAGACTCGCTGTTGAAGAACTATTATGTAATTTTTTACCAGCTATTGAATTCTTTGATGATCTTGGAAAATTTTCTTGACGAAGTATCAACAAAAAATCGAACTAGTAAGCATTGGGTGGACAATTTAATAAAACCATTGTTTCAAATCATATTGTTTGGGCTGAGAGGGAGGCAGATTGGGCTCTACATTTGTATGCTGTATCTAAGATGATAGCATACTTCTTTGCTGCTGGATATTTTTACTAAGCTAGATATGGCTTGTATTATCCTCATTATATGGAACGACTACCAAATGAAGTACAAACATTTTTCAAAAAAAGATGAGCATTTATTGAGGCACCAAAACGATTTATGGAACAGTATTTAGTCAGACATGTTCATTGAGACAACATTTATGCAATATGGATATATTGATTGATATAACTTTGAATCCACGATCTATTCAATGGGCAAACAGTCTACAAATTTACAGGTTTATTGAAGGATCTAGATGACATGAGAGAGAGAGGGACCTGAAAAAAATTAAAATAAAACACAAAGAAGAGATGCCATCAAGAATTAAAGCTGATGAAATTGATCGTGAGAAGTTTCATGTTTACAACACATTTGCAATAGATATACAACAAATTGTTATTTACGAGATAAGTTGGCCAACAAGATTCTTTAAGAATCTAGAATCTAGAAAAAATGTTATTAAACGAGAAAAGTCTTTAAAGTTGGAGAGATCGA
The DNA here is from genome assembly GCA_035046665.1 of Euphysa ruthae. Classification (NCBI taxonomy): domain Eukaryota; kingdom Metazoa; phylum Cnidaria; class Hydrozoa; order Anthoathecata; family Corymorphidae; genus Euphysa; species Euphysa ruthae. The sequence continues at coordinate 3,673 of JAUZNK010074282.1, read as the reverse complement.
AGTATAAAACACCGAAAATATTTACACAAGAGATGTGTCTAATAGGAACTAACCGGATTCAGTTAGACAAAATACGAAATGTTGCCTATTCCAACATTGATTTTCAAGGAAGAGGTGGATATGAGATTATCAAAATCTAAATGCGCTTTGAAAAATGTGTCTACCTCATTTTCGACCGATATTATGAGTACAGTATAAAAAGCGCCAAGATCGAGTTGGAAGTGTGGGACACAAACATTAACTAAAGATCTCCACACCACTACCACCGCAAGTTGTTACCCTTTCGTGTACTGAAAACAAAGTTCATATTATCGACATCATAGCCAACAACATTGTTGATAATACTGCAATAGCTAACTATTTTTAAGTATTGAAATAACAAATCTGCGATGGAAGAAGACATAAAGTTTTAAAACAAACAGCTCCATACATATCTTGGTGTTAGACAAACCTAACTACCAGTAAAAAGACATAAATGAATAAAATAAAAGGGAAATGAAAGGAAACAAATTACGATAAAAACGGTATATAAAATCTCTATGATACTTTAAGAAATGAGATATATTCTTATCCAGGTTAAATGCTTCATTGCCATAAAGTAACATAATTTTGCTAAAGAGATTTGATATACTTCCAAACAATTCAACTATGTTGTAGGAGTATTCTATTATGAGTAGTATACAAGGGGCAGTGTAAGAAGAAGTTTTTAGCGGTTTTGGATTTTAAAATTCCAGTCACAGATAGGAACAAGCATATCGGCAAGGTTATGACGGCATCTATCTAGTAAGCTCTCTAAGCCAAGTCCCTGGTAAAATTTGTCCCTTAATGTTCCCATAATAGCTCTTTTTATTGCAAGGCAATCGTTATATTTTATGGATTCAACTTTTTTACAGAAAGAATCATTATGAAGCTGATCATATATTACATAGGTATAATCTAGATAGGGACGTCAAAATAGTTTGTATAAGATGAGCAGAGATTTTCTGGGCAGTTTTTGTGACAGTTGTTTGATAAGACTTGTTCCTTCTTTAGCTTTAGAAATCTTATCATTTAAAATTAATCGTATTGAAGCATAAAGATATTGCTCCTTTATTTTACTTTATTTTATTTTGTAACAGTGAACCTCAGCTATTTGGTGTTGGGAAAACAAAAGTGATCAATATTCTGCAAAAAATACCCTTGTTAATGAAATTAGGAAATTTGAATTCATGGTTGTTGGATATCATTGCTGGATTAATAACCTTTATATGTTTTTGTTATGGTGTAAAAAATGAACACAACACCTCAAATGTTAGGTAACATATATTTAATTATTGTTGTTTTTATAAACAAATTAACATGCAATGTGGCTAGATTAAAAGAAAATGAATCTAAAGTTTTTTTTTAAATTAAGGTAAGATACATTCAAAATGAGTAGCAGTATAATATAAAGAAATAGTTTGTGTATATAATACTTATCAATCTAAGATATATGTCATTGTAGTTGCGTAAATTTAATTTTATCAGAGGTTTCGCTCTTTGGCGAAATCAAACAGAATTGGGGAAATTATTATCTACTCCAAAGCTTAGTTCTCTGCCACCAACAACAGTAGTTTTTTAGCTCAATGTCATGCGATCACACTACCAAGCAGCAATGTGGAGAAACATTCTATGTGCAGACCCGTCTGGAATCAATGAAACAAAGGTATGTGAACTTTTAGAATTTGTGTGTGTGTTTGTGTATGTCATTAGACCGAGTCTATTATAGAAGTTGTAAATGGCCTATATTTTTTCTTTACCTGTCAATAACTCATTTATAATAATGCAAACATAAATCAAATTTTATATATATATATTTATATATATATATATATATATATATATATATAATTATCATGTACATACATATATATATTTATAATGTAGCATTCTAGCATGAAACGATGTGTATGCTGGTTTGCAATAAATATTGTCTGCTTTTTTTTTTCTTTTTCAGCATGGATGGAGGAAAGAGGAGGTTACTAAATGTCTCCTCCCAGTTATGTTCCCACAAAACATGACAGCTGCACCTTCAGAAGTGTTAAAAATGATATCTTGCACAGGCTCATCTGAAAATGCATGTTCAAGGCGTAACTGTACTTGTTATGGTGCGCAACTTTGCTGTGGTCCACTTTGTCAATGCAGCCAGAACAGGTGTAGTAATCCGTGGACAGTAGAAGATAAAGATGACAAAAGCAACGAAGACACAAGCAATTCATATAATGAAGATTAAATCAAATGTTTTGATAACTTTGTAAACCATTTTTTTTTTTTCAAAAGCTACTCTTGCCCGAAAAATACATATTTTCAAAGTATTGTTATTATAAATATGTTATTATAAATATTATAAATATCCTTATTAATATTATAAATATCCTTATCAATATTAAATAACCTTTCGAACGGCATGTCATTTGCGTACTTTTGCCAAAAAGAATTTTTTTTACTGCCATGTAGTTGTCATTATAGATTTTTCCCAAAAATTTTTAACTCTCAATGGTGACAAAGTTCCATTCATCGAAATATGACTGAGGAAGTTATAATAAAGAGAATTAAGTGGAAAAAAAAGCGATTGTGCTCCAAAATTTGCATTTCCTGGACTAAAAGGATCATTACTTAATTTTTGTAATTTTTTAAAATAAATTTTTTTTATGGCCTATTACTGAATCTCTTCTTAGCTGCTTGTGGCAAGAGGGTGTTTTTAATTTCTTAAAAGTGAGTCTAGGAGTTTTAAATTTTTTTCTCGAATTTCTCAAAATTAAATCTACTGATCCATTTTTAAAAATTAAAGATTATCCAGAAGAGATAAGAATTATTTGAAAGATCTTTGACAAACAAGTAAATACTTGAAAAGTCATGATCAATTGTTTTAAGTCTACTTTTGGTACTTTCAAACCAACAAATAACAAGGCAAAAGTGATTATAGAAGATATTTGAAATATATTATTACCTTTTCTAAGCAACCAACCCCACATTTGAAATTGATAGAAACGTGTTTATCAAAAATAATTTAAACTATTTGAGATGCTTTAGTTCTGTTATTTTACAGACGATCTTTGTTTGATGTACTGACAATGTCATGAAATTTTACTGACCAATCCAATGCTTCACTTGTATTATATTGAATTATTTATTTGTTTATTTATTGATTGATTTTAGAGAATATTATAAACCTGCTGCTTTTGTGAGAGATAAAACGAAGATGGAATCTTCTAAGAGTTTAATTGGCTTCCTACTCTCTACAGTACATTTTGTTGTGTGAGTTAAAATTTATTTTTCGAAAAAATGCTAATTTACCTATTTCATACATGCAAGTCTAAAAAAACAGGATAGTTTTTGTTTATACTTCAAGGTGATCAATAAATATATTGAGATCACTTTTTTCCACACTAATTGTATCAGTATTTTTGATCAGGCAGTAAAAATCTAATAGCATTGTTTAAAATTAACCAATAAAAATTGAGTTCTTTACAAATTTCCAAATATAATCAATTGTTTTTCGATGCCTAATTTATATTCAACTAATGTTTGGAGCTTCTACATTGCAAATAAATAAAAGAGAATGTGTGTGCGTATGCATATGCGTAGGCGTATATATATGTATACATATGTATATAAATATTATAAATATATTTATATATGTATATTTGTGTAT
>JAUZNK010074271.1:0-13748 GCA_035046665.1 Euphysa ruthae | reverse complement strand
CATGACCAACACCATGTGCAGGAACTCCCCCACCATTATTACTTGGTGAGGATGTCTCCTCCGTGTCCTGTGAGTTCAAAGAATCATCATCATCCATTATTTCACTTTCTTCTCCTTCTTCTTCTGATGATAAATATGCCTCAGAATTCTCCTAATCTATTTCTTCACTAGGCTTATGAGTTATTTTGAGCAGCGGAGGTAGTGTTTCAGTCGGTAAGGACACAGTTTTTGGCTCATGAATGACATTTTCCAATGTTTTTTCATTACCAATCTCTTCAGATTCGTAATCCCAATCACTGGGATCATCACTTTCATCACCTAAATCAATATCACTCTCCATACCATGACCATCATCATCCAGTAATATACCCAAAATTTCATCCATATCACAATATCTCTTTCTTTTTCCAGCCATTTTTGACTATTTTTAAAACCTTCTCAAACTGAAACAATGCTAGATAGCGAGCTACGATTTAAAGTATAGAATCGTAAATTTAGCCTGGAAATTTATTTCAGAAAAGCCTGAAGCCCTACCCGCCCAAGTGGCGCAGAAATAGTAAAAAACACCATGGACCATGGGACGGGTCACGCGTCCAGAAAGGGTTAACTTGAAACCAAATTTTAAAAAAAAAATGGGCGGACCGGTGGAATTCAGAGGTGAATTCATAGGACTTTGAGAACTGACATTAAAACCTACAACAGAATAAATTAAGAAATGTAAGAGAAAAATTTTACAGACAGAAAGACTGACTGATAAATATTAAAGAATTATATTGACTTTGTCGTTTTCTTATTTAAAATAACAGATATTTATCAATAAAAATAATGAACGAAAAACAATAACAATAACACAATACTTATCTAAATTTTCTTTTCCAAAACAAGTTAAAGTGCTTAAACATCAAAAAGTGAAAAACATCAAGTTCATATCCATCAATGTCATAATTTAGGTAAAATGATACTAAACCTACATGTTTCAAAATAAAAGAAGAATAATGAAGTCCATCTTTTGTCTCGTCTGGTTTACCAGCAGCCATTTTAGTTGTTGCTTTGAGAATGCGCACAAAACCAGTTCTATCTCTAAAAAAGAGACACAAATCGAAAAAAAAAAATGAGAAAGTGAATTCAGCTTATTAATCTAAAAAAATACTTTAATGACCTTGCTTGGAGTACCTTCAACAGAGAAGTCTTTTTTTTATATCCTTAAAAATGGTGATTACTATTTTGGCGTCTGGCATAGACAGTTAAAATGGCAAAGGAATGGCGGTAAGTCTTAGGTGTTTCCTAGTGTGTAACCCAAGGATTAAAAGACTGGATTCCTGTATCACTGCAAGTAGAATGGTGTTATCAAGCCGTAAAAACTTTGCTTCAACACTTAATATAATGTTTATAGACCCGTCCAATATGAATGCTGGCTTGTTAAAGTATAAAGTCTTCCAGTACACACCAATTTTCTTGAAGTGTTTGATGATCACAATGATGATGATGACAATGATGATGGCAGGAAATTCACGAAAAAAGGCCTCTTTTCTTTTTGCTTTTCTCTATAAAACGGTCAAAGTTAAAGTTAGCTTGACATAGAATTTAAGTTTCTTACTAATTTTTTTTTTGTGTGCAATAATGCAAATTTGACAATTAAAAGATTTATTAATAATGAATTTTTCATCAATGCTATTGTGACGCATAATATAAAAAAACCTAAGATATAGTCTGCTATGTTGTATACAGCCAGCTCAATATCATTACTGAATAATGATCAAACTCTTTCCCAAAAAGAAGAAGCTATAATAGCTTGTGATGTTGTTAACATACATCAGAGTACGTTTATTACATTGCTTTCTGATAGAATGAAAAGGAATTAAAAGGGATCTCTCTCTTATGGCATGATTACACGCTATTCATGTTATCTTTAAAATACCTGTATTTGGGTCCATACTGAAAAAATTCTGAAACCCTTATACAGATATGACTTCACAATTTTGTACAAAATTTCAGAAAATAACAGATGATTATTTACTGAGAAAAGACATTATAGACTGACAGACATGGGTATGGGTGAATTTATAGGGTTCAGCCAGCTTGAAATATAGCTCAATGAAGTCTTTTTTGGTTATTGAACCTGCTATACAACTCGAAAAAGATTAATTATCTCTATTTTGATAAATCAAAGTGACAAACTTTTGCGTAAAATATTGCAATAGTTATTGACCTCCATCGAAAAAAAATTTTTTTTTTTGATAGGTGATCGTATGCACAAAAAAAAAAATCATTCTTCAGTCAAAATTGAAAAAAAATTAACCAATTATTTTAAGTAAAACTTAAAAAATCAAAACACAGGGAATGTGAATGAAATTAATCTAAAAGATTGGATGTATAGAAAAAGCATGGGTGTTAAAATGTTAAATAAAGAGCATAAAGCAGTTTAAAAATACCTACGCTCTTTAAAGACTACATATTTAAAGATGATAACTTACAGTATTTTTTGTGCTGCATAATTAAACGTGTCAATATCTTTATTAGTGATAGTTTTTCGGGCTTCCCATAATTTATCTTCAACAACTGGATCTAAATACAAAGTTAATTTAAGCCACCTGACACATTAAGAGGCGTTTAATGTTATCTTATCGTATCTATCTATGTTTAACCGTTATCATATCTGGTCGAATTTCTATTGGAAAAATTGAATTTGATGGAAATGGAAAACTATTCTTAAGAAATAGCACAATTTCGAATTTTTGAAAAAAAAAAAAAAAATCAAAGTTAATTAAAAAATCGACAAATCAAAAAACATAAAAAATAAAAAAAATTAAAATTTTGAAAGAGGAGTAGTGGAACATACATACATACAGACAGACTCTTTTTTTTTTCTGTATATAAATGCATAAATTAAAATCCTTTTAGTCAATACGCCATGATTCTGTTGTTAAACTTTTTTTGAAACTTAATATCAATGTTGTTTTTTTACTCTGACAGGTAACCCATATAGGTAACTATATGGGTTACAAAATACCCTCTATGATCCTTTAACTTCAGGCAAAGCTTAGAAAACAGAAATGACCAGATTTTTCAAAAAACCTTAAAAAATGTTGTTTTTAGACCTGAAATGAATATGTTTCAGGTTCTGGGAACAGGACACAACAAAATTTTCAATATGTTGCCAAAATGAAAAAGTAATCATAAATAACATTTTTCAACCATATATGACAAATTTCTAGGCCCGGGAACAAGAATTTCTGGCAGCTACCAAATCAAAAGGTTACACCTTTAATTTCATGCAAAATTCTTAAAGTTAATAAATGGATTATCAAACAATTTTAAAGTGTCGACTTTAAGAGTCAAATTACAATATTGGGAGCAGTACTGTAAAAACAAAAACTTTCTAAAAAATTCCTCAAAATTAATTTTTCAAAAAGTACAAATGCTTTTTATTCTATTAGAAAATGAAAAAAAAAAGAAAAAAAGAAAAAAGAACTGATACCTTGCTGGACCCATATGACTTGAGGTTCATGGTGGAATCTTGAAACAGGAGTATTATTGTGTTTTTTTAACTTCCCATTTGTTATGTTGCGTCCAATTTGCTCAATCATAACAGAAAGTGAGTTCAGTTTCTCTAGAATTAACAACATTTATAACTAAAATGAAAATGGAGAAAAATCAATTGTCAATGGCTGATTTTTTTTCCAAGCCAAAAGCATGTCATATTGCAATAATTCATTGTTAGTGCCACCTTTTCTTAACTGCAAGCTGATATTCTTTATCACAATTTTGAATTTTACAATGTGGATACCCTGATGCATACTGATAAGTAACCTCTACATGGAACTCCATAGAATTTCTACTTTTGTTATTTAATAAAAAAAAAAATGATTTAGATGCAAGAGCAGCTTGCATAGGTTTATGCTGGAGCTTTAAATTCACCTTACACGCAGAAAAGGTTTCCATATCTTCCAATAAATTTTTTTAGAAATGTCACAAGTAAAAATGTTATTGTAGAGAAGCTGATTGATTGTTATCGATTATCTGATTGATTGATTGTTATCGAACAGCTAAAAGTACAATTTGAGATTAATTTTTCTTTCAATCAATTCTCTTGTGTAAGTTTCTGGTCTCAGCAAAACTTTAAACAACCAACCATTACTATGAAAATGTTAAAACCAAACCATTTAAAAAAACAAGCAGTGAAAGTTTAAACCCACATAATTTAAAAACGAAAGAAAAATGATAGGAAATATTAATTTTTTGCCATTTTACTTCAAAATCAAGCTAAATAGAAATTTTAAAACTATAAATCTCAAGAAAAACGTGAAAATGATTACTTTTACCTTATTTTCAAAAAAAATTTAAAAAAATCAATACGTAGATTAAAAAAAAAACCAAAAATACAGATTTTTTATCCATTTTTGCCTCACTCATCCCAAAATCAGGCAAACAAATATTTTTTTCAAATTTGGCTCTGTGATGTCATTTGCCTCATTAGGCCTTAACTTCACAAAAAAAAAGAGTGGATATTGAGATCTAGCATGGACGAATGCATGGTTGACACTGAATTCATTGGACCCTCACTGTGAGGGTCTAATAAATCAAATATATTTCTAGTACTCCTATTTTACAATCGGAGAGGTAGGTTGCAATAAACAAATTCCTTAAACTTTAAAAATGATTTTACCTTGGAAGTCTACAACAGAATATGGTAGTGCTTGTTTAATCGTCCACTTAAAAAGAAAAATATGCAAATATATATATATATAAATAAATATATATATATATAATTATTCCAATAGGACTTTACAAATAATTCTTATCTCTATTATAAACATATATATAATGAAATCCCAGCTGAAAATAAGTTGAACATTCTAAGCTACCTGAGAACTCTATTGGAAAATAACTTCATGCAAATTGTGATTACTAGGCAAAATAAGGTTGGCTAATGCAACTTATGATTGGCTGAATTGAACATTTCAAATTCTGAGGACTTTGATAAAAGAAAAGTATAGATTAAGTTAGAATGACAATTCTTTTAGGTGGCTTGGCACAAAATTCAATACTAGATCAAATTTAATGGACTCCTGTTTTTAGATCCTTGCAGATTTTGGGTATGCGGCTATATTTAGACTAAAAAACATTAATTTGTTGGAGCTTTTAAAAAAAAAAAAAAAAAAAACTTTATGACTGGCTTTTAGAAGAAATTCTATAAGTTGATTAGTATCTACAAATTTCTACAAATTCCAAACGCGTTGTTAATAAGTTATCTTACCAATTTAGGAGCTTGAAATATAGAATAAAAATAAAGATTTATCCACAGCTTCTAGCTGTGCAAATACAATAAATTTAAAGAAAAACTTCCCTTTAAATGTATCTAAAACCCATCAAAAACAAAGTGTTATAATTTGGGACCAATGAATGACAAAACCTTTTGACCAAATGAAACTAAATGGTTTTTTGACTTAACAATGTGACAGAATGTTTTAATAAATATTTTAATATCATTTTAATAACATATTTCTTCCGATAGAATTGCAATCTTACGAGCTATTCTTTTTCTAAGTTTAACTAGTGAAGCATTCAAATTCAGAAATACCAGTTATAAAAAAAATGGAATTGCTGCAGCACTTTTACAGAATACAATTTTGCTAGTAAAACAGCATTTGTTTTAATAGATCAAAAAGGTGAATTAACCAAGTTTTGGTATTACTAAAGAGCAAAATCTTTAAATATTTATCTGTTACACTGGTAGCAACTTTATTTACCTAGTCTTAGAAAGAAAAAAGATCATCAAATACACTAAAATGACCAGCAGTATTTGCAGGTCTACTACATGCAAAGATTTCTTCTAAGAATGAGCTGAGATGAAGAAAAAACTGAATAATTTGGTTTCATCAGTATTCAAAAATAACAAACTAACTTATTTTTTTTAAAACTAAATAGGTTTTTTTATACCATCAACTAAAGTTATTCTCTGAAAAACTATTGGTGTTAAATACAACACGATTTTGATAATGTTTGATAGGTTCAACTGCAACCCTGCATTGTCCATTATTAAGTGTAAAACAGTATTTAACAACAGTTCTTGCCTGAAAATTTAAATGATTTAAACAAGCCTTGTAAAATTTACAAGGAAACTAATTTTGCAAATACTGCACGGTTAATAGTTTTAGGGTACGATACCCCAATCATAGAAATCTTATTATCAAAGTTAAAAAATGAGTTAGTAACTGTTACACGAAACCATAAACTTTTAAGGGCAGAACCAGGATTTCTAAATAATAAAGTAATAAAAATTGAGTACAAAAATTTAGCTATTCCATAAAATTTTTTGATTAGAAAAATGATTTTTTAGTCACTGGCTAATTAAGCACACAATAAACAGAACCCTTTATCAATTATTTCAATCAACTTTTTTTTTATTCTTTTTTAAATTTTTCTGTTTTGTTACGAAGTCAGGATGGTGTTAAATGCCAAGGTGCATCAAACTCGGCCTGAAAAAGTCTTTCTAAAGTTATACGTATCTAATAAATTAGAGAGCATCGCATTAGAACTACAAATTATGTATTTTAAAAATTGGGAGTCAGGTTTGGCAGCAGTGGAACTTTTTAATAGTCGTCTAGTCGTCTCTTTACAAACTTAGTTTTGTCATACTTTGAGAGAAAACTTTGGCTTGAACTGCTTTATAATATATATTGTGAAAATTGAAAAAGGCAGACATAAAACAAAGCTTCTAAGTTTAAGTTTTATAGGCTGACGTATTCTGGTAAAATGGTATAGCCTAATCTAATGGTTTTTTGAAATATTAATGTCTTGTTTCAAACTTTTAAAACAAAACAAGAACCAAGTATTCAAATAATTCAGGTGCCATATGTGATTAAAATTGTTAAAAAGAAAAAAAAAACGGTTTGTACTCGTCTTAGGTATTAACACTAACCTGAGGTGTTCATAGTAGTTTGAGGCCTTCATCCTAGTATGAAGTGTTTTTAACAGCTCAAAGTGTTTTTAATAGCTCAAGGTGTTTATAATAGTCTGCATTGTTTATACTTGTCTAAAGTGTTTGCACTAGTTGGAGTGTAAAAACTACTCATTTACCAAAAATGTGTTAGAAATACATAAGCAACACTCAAATATCTTACCTCCTAATGTTTATTTTTTTGACAACACATTTTTATCACTAAGACAGTTTATGACAACATTTGCAATACTGCAAATGTACTTATCATAAAATTCACACTATTGAAATCAAATATGAAAAAAAATATATGAAAACTTAGCTTTACAAACAAAGATTTATGTTTTTAATGAAATAGGAGACAACGCTAATTTCTTATCTATGCAAAACGTAAAAGTCTTACAGAATATCAAAGAAATGCTTATTCCTATTATATAAAACAAAAGAAGATTATATAAAGTAAAATTTGGTGATATGTATTTATCATAAACTAACAGAAAAATTAATGACTTTTGCTGTAAAATAGAGAATGAAAAACCCTTGAAAAAGAAATAAATTCAGATAAAATAATTAATGCAGGTGAACACGCAAGATAAAATGACAAAAACTTGCATTTAGACTTGACAAAAATAACCAACATTACTTTTCTTTTTTTTTACTCCAAAAATCCAAAAATTATCCTGGATAATAATGTAATTACTCACAGTTCCAACCCCCAGAATTATAAGATGAGGCATTTCTGATGGATTCTAAAATAAAATTAAATATAATAAATTATTTTAAAATACTGCCAATGTTTTTAAATCTAGACGGAAAGGCAGAAATTTTGTATTTCATTTCATTTGGTTAAACTGAGCACGTGTCAGGTAAGTAATGCAAACAAGACCCAAAGGCTTTTTTGTGCAATTAGTCTCATAAATTAAGACCATTTAAAATAATTAGTTAAATTATGATTGACCACTTCATTTAAATTATCTTTAATTTCTAAATTGTATATATTTTGATAAAGTAGTAAAGGTTATTTAACATTATATAATCATTAGGTCACTTAATTTTTTATTTATGAAACCGGATTTATATTTAAATATTTCAAGATGGCACCCACCTCCATCCAATCTTTCAAAAGCTGCTGCATTTCATCACTTAACTCAGGATACCAGTAGAAATCCTAAAAAAATCAAAATTTTTTTGGCAAAATCAATATAAAAAACTAGAGAAAAAAAAAAGAAAACTGATTTCTGATTTGAAACAGTAGAATTTCAGAATTAAAAGATTTGACACAAGTTTTTCTTGTTCATAGCCGTGTAAAAAAACACAAAAATCAGCAAAAAAATACTTTACTTACAATGGACGTGTTGCTTTTATCTCTGTATTTCAGATCTTCGTGCTGAAAATTATATTTAAAATAATTTAAATTCAAAAATTAATCTGTATGAGTTGTGCAAAGTAAGTATTTTTAATTTCCACAATGACACAAAATACAGACCGATAATGACTTTCTTCTTGCTTTTATTTTGCATCGGCATGTTAAATGAAGTAAATAACATGTTAAAACTAATTCTAAAGCTTTATAAAAAATAAATTTTAAATATATTATTATTATTAATATATAACAAAGTTAAAAAGCCATAAACTACTTGCCAATCACATCAGCAATATGTAAATTAACTAGCCAATTTCCAGTATTTTATTCAGCCCCTTAGCCTCTTAGGCAGATATTAAAAAGATTTTTTCTGTGTGACAGACTGTAAAATGAGCCTGGTGAACTTGATAGTAAAACTCATAAAAACAGCACAAAATAAGAAAGAAAAGAAAAGCATACTGGAGGTTTTTAAGATAAATTAATAAGATATCAGAAACTTACAGATTTTCCAGTTGACAGTTGATTAGTGCTAACAGAATCTGCAAGTTCATAGTACATGTTCCGAGCTCGAGAGTCACCAATGAATGCAACCTTACGGCCTGACAAGCACACTCGTATTTCACTATTAAGGTAATAAAAGCTTTTAAATAGTTTGCACTTAAAATTGGTTTTATGATTAAGCAAATTTTACAGAAAATAATTTATAATAAAAAAAAAAAGTTTTTCTATCTCTTTATGCTTTCAACTTTATAATTTTGAAGTGTTTCAAATTTAAAACGACTGTAAACCTTACGAGTTATAATTGTTATTCCTTCAATTCTTTGTGCTATGATAACTATAAACTTTTCAATTTCGTTCGGTAAATTAACAGACTAGTTATAATAATTATCTTCAAAACGCGATAAACTTTAAAGTATAGCTAACATATTTCAAGTATCACTGAAAAAATAATCTGCTTTCTACTATTTACAGTTTTACTATGAAATCAAAAAAGTTTGTTTTAAATTGAAATAATAATAACTATTGTAACATTTAAAACCGTTGTCAAAAAATTTTAAACCTGTGATTTAATCTTATTGCCTGCTATTTTTTATGGTTGGCACACAATGTATTTGGAAATATTAATCAGATGAAGGTGAAGACTTAATTTTTCGGAGTTTGATAAAGGTCAACATCAAATTGCTAAGCTTACTAAAGTAGTCTCTAGTCAAAAAAAAAATTAAGTGTTAAATTTTGTGAGAGGGATGCCTCTCAAAAATGATTTTTAGCAATTTTAATAAAGACCTTTATTGTGAAAACCCCTAATTATGTTAATTATGTTAACAAATTGCATTTTTATTTGTATTTTACTCTTCTCTGAAAAACATTTAACAGAAATCATATTTCAGAACACTGAGGAATTTATTTAAAAGTCTGCGAATATTGTTCAACTTGGTAGAAATCCCAACTTTTGATTTTAGCCAAGTAACTGTATCACTATTTTATATTTATATAGTCAGAGTGGATAAAAAGTTTGCACAGTAAATTTGAGGTTAAATAGTTTGAACCCTTTTTTAAAGAATTTTATTGGAAATAGAAGAATAAAAGTTTATTTATTTGAAATACAACACTTTATATGATTAAAAACAATTAAATTGTACCATTGTACTCCAAGGACTATTATTTATAATCAATAAGTTTCTAAAACATGTGCAATATGACGAATATGAACTTTTTGAAAAAAATACCAACTTACTTCTTCTTCGAACAACAAACATGTTACGAAAAGTGTTTCAGCTTGTTTTGTTTGTTCAATGTACAGACTTTAAAATTATAAACTTGTTTTTGTCCAATCAAAATCACAGGGTGCAAAATCGAAATCACAGGGTGCCAAAACTTGTTCGTACTTTTTATTAGTCAGACACTAATGATATGCAATTAAAAAGTACACACTTTTATAACCAAGTTAGGAAGTAAAAAGTCAAAAATGGTTTTCTTAAGTATCAAGTAGGGAGTTTGAATATTTTAGAATCTGTTTCATCAAATTTTCCTGGAAGCATAGACGTTATTCCCGTTTAACACATTATCATTAACCTAGATGTTACAGCATTTAAAAATGACAAGCAGGATGCTCATGAATTTAATACCTTAAAAATTCTATACGATGTGATGTTATGCATGAATAAACAGGATATATACTTAAAGATGCAATGTAGACATTTAGTTTCGTTCCAAATTCCTTGTTAGTTAATAAAATACAAAACCATATCATAGGTTGTATTTTATAAGTTTTTTAGTGTGAAAAATCTTCAAAATATTTAACAAAATTGCTACCTCCATAATTATTGTATTTACCATTCTTTTGTTTGCATTACACTAAGTGAATGAAAAACAATTCGTGCTACTAACAAAATATCACACAGCAGTGATTAAAAACTCGCGTCTTTTTTTTATATGAGAACTTCTTAGAATTATGTGAGTACTTTTTAATAATTTCAGCGGCTGAAAAGTATTGCACAGTTTTTTGAAAAATAAACTAACAGAGAGTTAGATGGAATCTTTTAGACTGTAGCACAGTTCCAGCATACATAAAACAGGTTTTGAGAAGAAATATCATTGTTTGTTGAAGAAATAACAAACTTTTTAACTTTTGCGTACTTTTTATCTATCCTGACTAAATTATTTATTTTTGGAATTTGAATTCTATTTCGGGTTAAAATTATATTACAAAAATAGAAAGATGACATCATTGCTAGGCCTATTCTTTAAAAAGATATGAGCCACAGATATCCTCTAATAATCTGAAAATATGAATTTTCTAAGATGAGGAAACGATGGCTATAATGCCATAAAGAAGTTAGAAAACCATCGTTATTGCCAAACATTTTCCTATTAGGAAAATTTATACTTATTTGTTTATACTTAATTTCAATACATTGAAAATAATTTAGTCACAGTTTAATAAATTTTACAATGTGCGATTTATGAAAAAAAAAATCTGTTTTTTCTATCTTATCAATTTATTTGTTCTCGTTAAATCATTAGATAGACTAATAAAAAAAAAACACTCTGTTAAAAAATGGCAAGCATATCTACATACAAGTCAAGCTTAACATGGTACAGCAGCAAAAAAGCATTAAAATATCACTGCATTTTAATTATTTTTAGAGTTTCAGAAAAAAAGCTTTTCAAGGGAAGATATGAAAATATAACAATCATAAAAAAAGATGTTTAAGAAGACAAAAATAAAGGTGTATTGCTGATCAAACATACTACATGATTTTCTGGAATGTTTTATCTATAATGAAAAAGATTTTGCAATAACAATCAATATAGTGTAGATGGTCTTCAACATTATCTAAAAGAACAAATGCCCTTTTTTAAATTAACAACTTTTACTTTTGCATTGAGTTGGAGAGAGCAGTAATAACTGTCTTTGCATAGATGGATAAAAATTCTTATAACACATTTATTTGGGTTGTAAAATAAAACATCATTTGAGATTAAATTAGAGATGACACCTTCTTATATTTATTTGGGCTTTTTTTTAGTCTCAAGAGTTACATTTGTCTACATTTCGGTACAAAAAAACTATATCACTAGATATTTTTGAAATTTCGCATCAAGGTAAAGGACCCTGTGAATATCTCTACGTATTTAGCCACTTGCTGAAAATTCTCCTTTTGGGACCATGCCTGATTCATGACTAAAATATGATAAAAAAAAATCAATGAAAAGGTTATATTCTAATTAGGTTGAACTTTTGGTTATATTAGGCAATATATTTTTATATAAACTTAGGATGTCAATTATTTTAAGAATATGATCTGGCCCAGTCCCCAGGATCCACAACTTGTCATTAGGGTTAAAGAGTTGGAGCCCTACCAAAACTCGGTTTTGCTGATTGGTAGGCATTGACTTAAGATTATTATTTATATATAAAACACTAGTACTCAACATCAAGAATTTTGTGAGATGACAAGGAGCCATTTTTGTGCCCCTCTTGTTGATGATATGTTGTTAACTTTTATTTTAAAACACTAATACCCAATTCCAAGGATGTTATGAGGCGGCATGGAATCGTGGCGAAGCCTCGTATGTATATTGCTACAATATGACCGCATTTTTGTTTTATTTTTATTGCACATAGGGGTAAGGGTGCGATAGGGTGGTACGCAGTGTTTTATTGCACATAGATGCAAGGGTGCGATAGGGTGGCATGCAGTGTTTTATTCTGTATGTTCATCTTTTATTCTTCTACTTGACCAATATATTTTGATAAATATTTTTAATAGGAAACCTTTTTATATTTATACGATTGAATGCACTTTATTTGCTATGATATAAATACGTCTTAGAACCAAGCATACATCATACTTTGATAAAGAAACTAGTCAGTATGAACAATGTAGTTTTTCTTACAGCGACGTATTCAGGCCAATTTTGACACCGGTGTACCAGTATGGGCACCTAAACTAATCCGCCCAAACCTAAGCTTGCCTGTTGTTTGAAAGTACATGTAATAATTTCATAACAAGTAATTTTTGAAAGACTGTATTATAACCCACAACAAAATAATATTTTTAAATCTATTAAGCAATGTTATCTTCATTCCATAACAGTTTGATTTTCTTCTTAGGTTTGAAACCTATTTCTTTGTAAACAAATCATACTTATGAGAAATGAACAGTAATTTTAAATATAAGCTTATGCGAAAGGTAAACAACAGAACTAGAATGAATTCTAAGATAAACCTGCAGTGGAGAGCGAAATACTCAATAATATTAAAATTCAAAACAAAACAAAAATATACAAATATATTATGATTTTAAGTAGGTATAAAACATACTTAAAAGATCAACTGCTAAATAAGACATTTTAAAAATACATAAAAGCATTATAAATCAAAAGAGAAAAACAATAAGGTGTGGAAGTTTAAATTGATCTATCAAACATATCTTTCTAAATAAGAATATTATAATATAATAGTTTAATTTTTTTTTTTTAATTAAGTCTCTTTTATAATTAACAATTCCACAGTTGCTACCAAGCTAACATTTTCATTATTACAGTTAAAACTTTTCATTAGTTGTTCATGAATAATTAACGCTTCGGTTTAAACACTTTTTAGTGGCAAATTGTAGACAAAATAGATAAAATTTATAACAAAGATGCTTAAAAGAAATAATGCTTATTAATTTTGTGGAAGTCTTTATTTTTAAAAATGCAAGTTTTGTTTTTGCGAAGGTTATTATTTTTTATTTTTTTCCTCATCTTCATTTCTCCTGGACACGATATCCGAGAAAACGATTTGAAACGGACAAACCATTGAACGTTTGTTTGTTTACTTTTTCCGTGACGATAAAATAAAGTAACAAAAAATACAGCATCATTTTTTTTAAATATATATATTTATATATATATATATATATATATATACAGTAATGGTTACCGTAATGGTTGGAG
>JAUZNK010074260.1:0-13750 GCA_035046665.1 Euphysa ruthae | reverse complement strand
AGTCTTCTGAGGAACAGAGCAATAAGACAATCAAAGATTTGAATGACAAGGTATTTTTCTACTATATTATTTATTATATTATATTGAGAGTTATAATTGAATGATGCTCACATTATTTATGATTATACTTATTGTTACTATGATATTTTGTTTGTCTGGTCGAACGCAAAGGCATTGGTTCCAGATCCTAGGGCTGTGGGCTCAAACCTATCTGGGAACCAATGATATTCTTTACCATAAGCTGAATGGCTCTAAGCTGGAGCTCTAAGTGTACCAGGAACAAATCCGGGTGTCTTTTTGTAATAAATTAGAAAAATATTTTATGGCCCCCTGTTAAAAAAAAGAAATTTTAGAAAAAAATTTTTACATTTTGTTTAGTTCTTTTTTTTCTTTTGTTTTTACAATATTCAATAAACTTTTAAACCAGTTTAATATTTTTAAGTAGAATATGAAGAAGAATATATATTCTTTTCTTTTTTTTTTGAAATTAAGCATTAACCATTATTATAAATTTTTTTATGTTAGACAATAAATTTTTTTATTATTATTTTTTTTAATACACATAAATAATATTTAAAAATAATAGATAACATTTATATATATAAATAAACTTACATATTAACAAATAAGCATCAGTGTATCGAAAAAGGAGACAGCTCGCAGAAAGTCTCTGACCTTATCATTAAGTACTATAACGTAATTTATTTGTATGGATTATTAAAGTTTTAATTATTGCTTTTAGTTGGTATGATTGTGTTGAAAATTTACCCAGAAATAATCTAAAGCATTTGATGCCAGTAATATATTCTTAATTTTTTTCTTAAAAACAAGAAGTGAGATATTGTCTATATTGCATATATAACTATTTTATTCTGTAACTTCGGACCACGAACGAAAACACTAAAACTAGTAAATGTTCTTCTTCTACAGAAAAGCTCAGCTAGTTTTCAATGTGGATACTGCTTATTTCTTACATTTAGAAAGAAAACACAGAACTTGGAATATATTAATCTCATAAATATTTAATGCTTTGATATCTTGAAAATAAATAACTTATTCTAATAACATGTGTCTGACTTCTAAGAATGTTGGTTATTTTTTTTTTTTTTTTTTTTTTTTTACTGCTGCTCCTATTGCTGCTTTTTTTTTCCTCATAAAATATGAATCAATACATTTCAGTTAAGACATTTAATATTTAAAAATAGTTTTTTTTATTTGTCATTAGTCTTTCATTGTTGTTGTTTATTTGCATAATTGTTTATCAAAAAAGTGTAATAAAAAATATATATCCATCATACTGTGTATGGTAGATATATATTTGTTGTATATATTTTCATTATTTTGCACTTTTTACGACCTCATAATTTACTTTTAAATTTTATGGAGTTTAGTTTAAAGATAATTTTTTTATTTTATATCTATGTCCTCTTGTTAGGGTTAAATCATTTTTTATGGCTATGTAAGGTGGTTGTTAGGGTTACATCGTTTTTTATGGCTATGTAAGATGGTTGCTAGGGTTACATCTTTTTGTATGGCTATGTAAGGTGGTTGGCAAACTGTAATCTGAAGAAAAGTCTTGATATTTCCAACTTTCAATTTATCGTGAATTATCTGAATTATTAATTTCTTCTAGCTTGCTTCACAATCAGATGAAATGCAAAGCCTGAAAAAAATGCTGGAATGTTCTGAAACATCTTCAAAGGTACATACATGCGTACATACATACGTTTCTTCCCATTTCAAACTAATTTTTGGCTGATTGAATTTTGGTTGGTTCAATGAAATTGAAAGCAAAAAAAAAATAGATATAATAATATATTATTGTTAAAATAATAATGGAGATAAAACTTTAGCCGTAAAAAGTAAGGAATTCAACGAAGTTGCATTACTGCAAATAATTTAATTCATCAGGCTGGTTTGAAATCCTCTAAGAACTTCATTTTATTCGTACAGCAACAAATTTAACAGCTGCAAAACTTGATGAAAGCTTTGGTAACCATCAAAACTTGATGAAAGCTTTGGTAACCATTAAAATTTAAAATTATCATAAACTAAACCAATAAAATAGAATGCAAATTACTGAGTCAATTAAATTGTTTGATTTTTGTTATAGAACTATGAATCTTCACTACTCTCAACAAAAGAAGAACTGCAGCACAAGGTAACAGTTATAGAGTCATTTTCATGTGCTGTGTGTACTCATTTGAAAAATAATTATAGTTCACACCCTTTTTTGCAAAGAAATATTTTTAATTATTTTTTTTTTTTAAAGTTTATGAAATTCTGTTATGAAATATTCTTAAGGAAAATGTCACTGTATGCAAAAAACATTCTTTACTTTATCTTTTAGAAAAGAATACTAATTTAAATATGTTACTTGCATAAAATTTTACGTAAATGCTTGCTTATGAATTGTTTATTTATAGATTAAATGCCTATTCACAGAGTATTTGCTTATAAATTTAATGCCTATGCACAAGGTCATTATTTTACCTACCTGCAAGTTTTCGTTTCTCATTTATAGGCCTACCCACAAAGTCAATATTTATAAATTAAAACGCGCTCACAAGGTTTTTATTTATGATTTAAGTGTCTACCTATAAAGTTTTCACTTATTAACTAAGTACCTCCAAACAAGATTTTTGTTTAAAAAATAAATATCAATTCACAAGGTGGTCATTTAGGAGATAAATGTCTACCAACAAAGTGCTTATAAAACTTAATTGCTCTTCACGAGGTTTACAGTTATGACTTAAATATCTACCTATAAATTTTGTATTAAGTTAGATCATAGAAGGCATCTTTTGCCCAGTATGAGCACCAAAAAGCTAAAGGCTTTCCTTTGAAAATATTCTGAATCACTTGCGTTTTGACCATTTTGAAAATGAGAATGGGTCCAAATTATAATGGGTCCAGGAATCGTAACAAATGTTATGTTATACCTACAAACAACAAAATTTTTTTCGAAATTCGGCCATTGCATTAGGTCATTTTAAAACTAGGTCAATGCCTATCCATGATCTTTTTAATTGTTTATTAAATTTCATCTCACAAGGTTTTCATTTATAAACTTGAATTTAAAATTGCAAAATTTTAATTACCCTGATTAATTAATTAATTAGGGTAATTAATTGATTAGTTAATTAGGGTAATTACTTAATTATTTAGGGTTATTAATTAATTATTTAATTATTAGGGTAATAAATTATACTTCTTCTGTTTTGAAGCTAAATAAAAAGATATAGTTTTCAAAGGTTATTAGTAAGACTTACTTTCTTTAATGTTTAGATTGAAGAAAACAATGGCTTATCAACAAAAGTTGAAGAGATGGAATCAACTCATCAGGTGAATGCTCCAGGAGTTTTTGTTTGTGAAATGGTCTTTTAGATTTATACTATGGGTTTTTGTTATATGTAAGCAGATTGGTTTATATGATTTTTATACCAGCTTTAAGCCTATCTTTGATATTGTGTTTTGTCCTACTTATTGACTTTGTCCGATTTATTTATATTTTGTTTTTCCTGCCTCTAAACAATTGATTTGTATCATGTTTTGTCTATCATCTCAGCTGGTGTTACGTTCCCTACTATTG
The DNA here is from genome assembly GCA_035046665.1 of Euphysa ruthae. Lineage (NCBI taxonomy): Eukaryota > Metazoa > Cnidaria > Hydrozoa > Anthoathecata > Corymorphidae > Euphysa > Euphysa ruthae. The sequence continues at coordinate 10,158 of JAUZNK010074260.1, read as the reverse complement.
AAATGTTGTAAAAGTTTATTTTCTATTTAGAAAAAAGTCATTTCTTGAAAACCTTTTATCTATCAATGTGTAATCAAGAGTTTTAATTAAGATTTATTAATGTCCCAGCCCCGATAAAATTTACTAAAACAAAAAATATGTGAACATTTTATTTTTTTAGAGAAATCATGAAATTTAAGTGTTTTAACAAATTTTAGAAAAACAAAAAGTAAATAAGTTATATAAAGGTTGTTTCTAACATCGAGAGCGGACAGAATGAATTTTAGAAAAACCGTACTGTCAACCTGCTTTCTAACCCTAACCCTGCTTTCTTTGAAAATATGTCAATGGAAATTGAAATATCATTTTTCCAGTTGCTTTATAAAAACGTGTTGAAATTTACGTTTATTCTGCATGCATTGGATTACATATAGTCTTGATTTTTTTTCCTTTTTCATTTCATTTTTTTTATTTTTTAGTCTCTGAGAAAGAACATGGATGAATTGAGATACCAATATGAACATGAGGTGAAAAACATTCCAACATTTTTTTACTCTCTCCTTACAACATAGCTCCTAACAAGAATTTTGTTTTGTCATCTATGTGCTTTATTTTGTAATTGTTTTTGATCCACAAATTCCATACATTGGATTGGATTGGGTCTTGAAAGTTCAAACAACTCTTAAAAAGCTTATTTGATTGGTTACTCATTGGTTATTTGATTGGCTACTCATTGCTTATTTGATTGGCTACTCATTGGTTATTTGATTGGTTATTCATTGGTTATTTGATTGGTTATTCATTGCTTATTTGATTGGTTATCATTGGTTATTTGATTGGTTAATCATTGGTTATTTGATTGGTTAATCATTGCTAATTTGATTGGTTAATCACTGCTAATTTGATTGGTTACTCATTGCTTATTTGATTAGTTACTTATTGGTTATTTGCTTGGTTACTTATTAGGTTACTCATGGTAACTTTAGGATATTTATTTGTTATGGTTATCCTTTTTGTCTATTTCAGGTAAAATTATTGCAGGCTAAGCTTGTGGAGTTAGCTGATAAAAACTTAGAAGAGGAGAAAACTCGAAAGGTAATAATTTTAGCTGAAAAAAAAATTCTGTATTCATGCTAGATTCCTTTATAGGGCATACCAGAATAAAACTATAGTCCAATTGTAGTGAATTAGGCTACAGAATTTTTATCCGACTTTTTCATTTGAAATTATGCATGGTCATAATAGAAAAGTGACAATTTTATATTTATTTTATATTAAATTTGGTCAAAAAATTTTTTCACATTTTTCAATTTGCCCATTGTACTGAAATTTTTTTGGCATTTGAATGTTATTTATGATTGGTTTTACAATTTTAATTTTGAAATTATTGTTGGGTTCAGTCTCCATGACCCAAATCGTGATTACTTTTGCATTTTCAACTATTTATTTAGTCCAGTCCCCAAACCCAACCCAAAATATGGCCCAGTCCCCAGGACCTAAAGTATGGTCCTGTTCCCAGGACCTAAAATAAGATCAATTTAGGCTTAAAAACAACGAGCCAGAAATTTATTTTTTTTTTTTTTTTTTTTTTTTTTTGCAAGTTTAGGCTACGTTTATTTCCCTTGAAACATTTTTATTAAAATGTTGCTGTTAAAATGTTGTTATCTGCGTGTGAATGGTAATAATAATTAACTTTTGATGGTCTATGTCAATTAACTCATCATTTAGAATCTGTCATTACCGGTGTTAGAAAAATTTTAGAAATGTGCAGAAGTTAATTTTTATTTTGATAAAACCACCATCCCACATTAGGCTTACGGCTAGTCTCCCAAAATTTTACATTAAGTTAATTTACCTGGATTATCTTGAATCGCAATTTGTTTTTTGCAAATGTTTAATTTGATAAGTGCCCTTTTTTTTTGACATATTCTCTTTACCCCAAAATCAGATACAAATAGGTATTTTGTCCTCTTCACCTAAAAATCAAACCTACAAATAGGTTTTTTGATCTACTTCTCACTCAAGAATTCTCGCTCAAGGGCCTGGAAATATTTCTTGATACATTTGGCATGGTGGCCCCCTGAAACTCTCCAATTATTGAAAAAAAATTTAGGAAATAATATTTCTGATGTATTAGCCATGTCAGCCATAAATTGTCATAGAAAAAAGAAACTTTGGTTATTAAGCTGAAATTTGGGATTATTTTGGTATACAGTGTTTTTGATGTACTGAAAATGTCAGCCTTTTTTTTTTTTTTTGATAAAAATATCTCTTTGGATATGCTGAAAGAGATTTAATGTCATATTTTTCTTAATACCTTTAGGTTCCAGGTGCCCAGTCAATCGCTGTTTGTTTTCACTGTTTTAATTCAGTCAAATCCTGATTTCCTGCAGCCTCTAATTTTCCTATAACATAGTAATAAAAATTTATCCTGGGGCTTTTGTCACTTTAATCAGAAATAGAAAAATTTTAAAAACATGGTTTTGTCTTGAGTTCCCATGTTAACATATAATATTGTTTCACACAAGTGTTTATGAAATTGTTTTATAGAGTGGAAATATCCAAGAGTTTGTTTTGTACTAATATACAGGGGTCAAAATTTGGTTTTTCGACATGATCAATTATTTCATCCTTTTTCTCCCTTTCCTAGCACAGCCCACCATAATTACAGAGAATCTACAATTATTGACTGGGTTTTCCAAAAGAACAGTTCCAACTGTCGTTTTTCTATCATTATGTTTCAAATTTTACTTTGGAATTCGTAAATCAGAAAATTATTTTTTTATTTCATTTTAATTTGATATTTTTTTGGGATTTTTATTTCTTAGATTTTTGTTTTGAACCTCTGGGCCCCTGCAGAATAACACATTTAATCAATTTGAATTTAGTGGTATGGAAAAATAAATTTTTTGTTTTTTAGGCTTCAGAAGAGGAAAATAGGAAAAACCATGAATATTTATCAAATAAGGTAAAGTTTTAAACCTACAAACTTTTTTGTAAATGATAATTTCAAAAGTCAATTTGCTGCATTATTATTGGCCAGCTTTTTTTTTTTTTGACAAGCTGCAGTATTTTTTGGGTGTATTTAAACGAAACACTTGTAAACGTTGTAAACACGAAAAATAATAAATTTTTTATTAAGGTATGTTGCATCAAAGTTTTATTGGCCAGCTGCAATTTACATTCTCCTATAATGATATAAAATGTTTTGCTTAGCCACCGTTTGAATTTATTATTTAAAATTTGGAAAAGGTATTATAATACATATTTATTAAATTATTTATGAATTATCTTGTTTAAAGTTTGAAAAATATTGTAGGAAATCAAACTAAACAAAGAACAAAATTAGGTAGTTGAGTTACTTGGACCAAAATCCTTTTCTTAGGTCCACTAGTATCTAAAAAATAATGCAAACTGTTTAACGGTAATTAAATGTGAAATTTTTCCTACGATGAAAATGATGAAACGATTGAAATAATACCGAGAGTGAATATTTGTTGTTTTTTTAGTTAAAAGAAAATGAAAATCAACATAATGACAAAGAATTAAATAGTAAATTACAACTTCTTTGTAAGTTGCAGTTATTTTTTATTATATAATAGTTGCTGTGATGATGTTATGTTCCTATAATAAGGTTGTATTTTATCCAAAAATGTTGGTTTTAGAGTTCTTCTAAAAATCATTTGTTGTGGTTATTCCTAAAGTAAACATATATAAGGCCTATCTTGGCCAATCTTACCATCATTTGACCTAAATGACTACTGCTTTACTTTGTTTGAGACAAATTTATTATTTCAGATTTAAACTTTCGGCTGAATTTATGCAGTTCTAACTTTTTAAAGTTGCTTTAGTTCATCAGCTGCATCACTCCTATGAACAGTTTTTTTATTAAATTTTTTTTTACAGGATAAATACCTATATGCTTATATACTGCTCTCTTAGGTGAGGCTACTTCTTTTTTAGTGGCTGCTCAGCCTCTACAGCTGGATTTTGTTCTAAATGAGACCGTTTTTCTTTTTATGGCTCTTGCATTTCCCAAACTAAAGTCCTAGTTTGTAATATCAAATATGATCTATTTCTGAAGTAAAGGTCTTAAATGTGTTTCATATTAAATATTTAACTGCTCTTCATTTCTTTCTGTTGCAGTCTGAAATAGCAATATATAAAATTTTATAAAATATAAAGCCATACAGTTTATTTAAAAAATTGGAGGCATCATGAATGTTGGTGGAAAATATGGGATTGTAGAATTTGCTTTAAATTCCTTTGAATATGTATTTAGGTTCGACTGCAGATGAATGCGAAAAAATTATACAAGAAACTTTAGAAATATTCAATAATCCTCTTCATGAAACTGGCACTACATGTACTGCAGGTAGAGTATTTAAACTGATGGCCAGGCTAGTTTTTAAACTGTTTGTTAGGCTAATATTTTCAAACCTTCGATTTTGAACGCTTCTTAATCTTGGCAGTCTCGTTCTAGCTCAGCATATAAATATTGAAAGTGTCCAGGCTAACATTTTTATTCCTTAAAGCCCAAGTCTTGATTGTTGGACTTTACTGCGTAAACCAGTCAGGTAAGCAACTATACACATAAACATCCTTTTCCAAACTGTATGGTGAAGAGCATATTGTTGAAACATGAAAAATTTTCTCTGTTAAGATTGATTTTTGGCTTCTAAGATAACAACTAGTGATAGGAAAACAAATAGTGGTAGGATCACAAATATCCTAATCTTTAAAAAATGCTTTTACTGGCTATATTCAGCCAGTTCTTTGCTCCTAGGTGGGAATGTTTTTAAGGACATTTCAAAGCATGATTGAAAGCAAGTGTCAGTGTAAAATATTCATGCTCATACTTGTTGATAGATTTTATTCTGTCACCAATAATCTACCCAAAAAATATTGTAATCTAATAAAAACTATTTACTTGACATTTTTGAATATTTTGTTTCATGTAAGACAGGTATGATATCCCGTAGGATATTTTGTTTCATGTGAGACAGGTATGATATCCCGTAGGATATCCCGTAGGGTATTTCGTTTCATGTGAGACAGGTATGATATCCCGTAGGATATTTGGTAATATTTGATCGATCAGCCTTTTTTAATCGCTGCAATTAAATTTACTACACCTGGTTTAAATTTCACTATGGTTTGTAAAATTGTATATAGTCTATAGTTAAAATGAAAAAAAAAAAAATAAAAATAATGATTTTGTGCTAACATGACCATTCTTGTCAAAACAGGCTAATAAGGGTTATAATAAAATATTCAAGATATTCTTGCGTTTTTTTTTTTTTTTTTTTTTTTTTTTTTTTTTTTTTTTTTTTTTTTTTTTTTTTTTTTTTTTTTTGCATATTATGATGTCAAAAATTTTAATGCGTAAAAATTACAAACATTGTAATTTTACTGCGGTTTTATATCAAAGGTACAGCTTACCATTTTTTTTTGAATTCATCCTCTATAAAACTGGTTGAAATTGTTGTTCTATAAGATTACCTTATTCTAGGAAATTAATGCGCTTGGAAATTAACACAGTTTTTTTAAATGTGAATTAATTTTTTTATACCTTAATTTTCTAGCTCGTTAATTTCATAAGAGGGTAATATCATAAGGCGTTAGTTTTATCATTATAATATTTTTACCTTCACACTTTCCCCCTTCACCCTTCTCCCTCTTCACCCTTTTCCCCTTTCACACTTTTCCCTTCACCCTTTTCCGTTTTGTGAAGAGTTATAGATTTTGCATTATTAACAAGACTTGTTAGGATAAACATACTCTTTTCACGCAATTCATCAGTGCCTCGCTATATTGAAGTGCACATATATAAAGTGAAGCACTCATGATTTGTGTGAAAAAAGTATGTTTATCCTAACAAATTTTGTCAGTAATGAACCCAGCAGTAAAGTAGATGATTTTTACTACTAATTAATTTTTTGATTATTTTATATAGATCTTCATCTCTCTAGAAAAGATTTAATCTATTTTATATATAAGAATTTAATGATCTGACAGCAGTGTTATTTTAATTCTATGCATCTTTTTATTGCATAAGCTAAACGAAGCGACTGATGTTGTTAAAGCTATTTTTGGATACTTTTATATTTTAGAATACTTGAAATCACGATTAGAAAACTTAAACGAAAAGATTGATTCAGCTTGTAAAAGTTATTCAATATTTCACGACACACAACAAGGTAAGCCTTTCGCCATTTCCTTTTTGAAATGAATTAACACAGTTTTATGTTAATACTATTTTATTTTCAACCAATCAAGAGAGAGGTTATGGTTACTTCGTTGTAACATTTAAAATCCTAATTACTGACACGTCTTTTACTTATTTTGATTCTAGACCTCATGAGCTAGATTCTTGTTAAAATTTTTGGTGAACGTTGAAGGATTGTTCTTATTTCGTAGCTTTCTTCTTTAGTTTTTTTTGGTGAACGTTGAAGGATTGTTCTTATTTCGTAGCTTTCTTCTTTAGTTTTTTTTGGTGAACGTTGAAGGACTGTTCTTATTTCGTAGCTTTCTTCTTTAGTTTTTTTTTAACTTATAATTGATCTATCTCAGCTCTAGACAAAATTTTTTTACAAAATTGATCTCAGTGAGTGGGCAATTATTGAGGTAAAGACAGTAAAGTTTTCTTAACAATTACATTTTGCAATATAAAAAAAAAAGGTTTTTTATATCTGTCATAACTTTGTTTTAATCGTACTTTGTGTAGTAAAGTCTTTTCAGGTAATTTAGTTGCTTAATTTTTTTTGATTCAATACTTAAATGATTTTTATGTTTTCTACGAAATTAAAGCTTCAAAAGTTCACAACTTGTGAATTTATGCAAACTTTCGCTCTTTTAATTTTGATATATACACCTTTAATTAGGTGTCATTATAATGCTTTACAGAATCAAAAAAAAAATTATTGTTTACTTGAGAAGCGTTTGCTTTTAACCTGAGTAAATTCACAAACAATAATTTTCTAATCAGAATTTTTTTTATTTTCAGTTGTTTTTTTCATGATGAATTTCATAATATTAATCATGTGAAAAATATAACGTGAATCATGTGACAAGATATAAAATCATGACATGAATCATGTGACATGACGTGAAATCATGTGGTGTGATGCAATATCCTGTGACATGATGCCAAGTCATGTAGCATGAGATCAAACTATGTGACATCATGATGTGAACCCATGTGACATGATGTGGAATCACTTGATCAAAACTTGAACCCAATATTTGAAATATTTAATTTAGAAAAGTTAATCTGCTACATATACACATATTTCTTTAAAAATCAAAACTTAAATTGTCCCTATGACATTCAAATCATTTGACTTATTTATTTTCAGATGCCTCTGAAAGTAATATAAAATTATCATTAATGAAGTATACATATGAAATATACAAAAGGTAATTCTGCTGCAAGCACATTATTCTGAGAAATAGTCACAAATATTTTAATAGGCTGTATAGGATTTGAATTATTTTACTATATTTTAGATGTTCTTCCATTGATCAAATATTTAAATTCTGCTTGTTTTCATATAAGTGAAAGTCTAATACATGGCAAGGCTACTTCACATATGGGAGAATTTGCTGATTCTCAAAGTAAGTATATTTCTTATATAAGATTAAATCAAAGTTGTTTCTGATTTATATAACAATGATTTTTTTTTTGTTTTATTTTGCAAATTGGAAAATGTTTCAATTTCAATATTCTGTTTCATTGTTTTTTAGATCTGGTACACTCATGCAGAGAAATTGGAGATAAAACAATAAAATACTTTCAAGGGTTTAAGAATAACAGTGGTATATGATTTGTTGTTATGTAATATAATATTGAAATTATATGTACCATATTTCAAGCATGGTAAATTAGTTGTGAAATATTGAAGGTCAGCTTTTAAAATATTCGCCATTAACTTGACTTGAAAAATTCATTTTAAGCTTTTCATTGGCTCTAGTGCAAGGATTCTCGGTATAATGCGTTTCGGTAAGCAAAGTTTGTTTGTGGTTAAATTCACTCATCTTTCTTTATCTTTTTACTTTACTTTCTCTGTTTTTATAAAACAAAAAAAAGTGATCCTAGTAAACTTTTGATAAAAATAATCTAATTATGATAGATTTCTTACAAAAAATCACTTCAAGTTTTCTAAACCAGTATAACCCAAAATTTTGGTTTTGTAATCAGATGTATGGTAATTTGGTACGTTTACAACAATGATATGCTACACCTTTACTATATATAGCCTCAATTCTCCAACTTCTATCAATACGTAATTACTAATGAAAAAGGTTTTTTATAAGAAAAACTGTATCAACACAAACAAAATTTTAAAATTTTTATCCTGAAAATGACTTTTATTAATTTTAATCATTATTGCTGGTTAAATTAGGGTAACTAAGATTGGGTTGCCATGACAGTCGACCAGTAGTAAGTGGCTACAATGTTGATCAACAATACAGTATAAACGCAAACCAGTTTATGTCAATGAAAAGCTTAAAAACCACACTTCAAGTTTTTAACTCTTTTTTATAGGTCCAGATGTTGTAGCTAAAGATGGAGCATCATTGCAGGAGCAAATATCAATTTTATTAAAAACTACAGAGGTAAATTTTAATCATTAGTTATCTAACAATAAATTATAAAAAATAACTTGGCACTTCACTGTCGGCATAGTTATTTAACTGACTGTGGCAGGTGTAATTTTCTATACTTTGAATATTTTTTGGCAGAATACAAAGAGTTAATATGTATATTTTCTTTTTTCAGCTTTTTTTAGTTCTTTAGTTCCTATGATTTATCAACCCTTAACCAGGTCCTGAGATTGTTAGACTCGATAAAAAAATACTTTCTGCTTTTAGTTTATTACAACATGGTATTACACTCTGAGAGAATTATTAGACTGCTCCCAAATATTAGATTAAATAATTTTCTATTACAAGTGAGAATAAGACAAGAATAAGAATGATGTAAATCCTTTTGTTTGTTTGTTGCTACAACAGAGTGCTCACCAATAGCTAAAAAATCAAGCAATACAACAATTTTTAAAAAATACATAATTTGTAGTTTATGACATGATGTCTCGTGCTAATGCAACTTTTTGAATAATCATCTATGTAAAGATGGTTTATCTGCTTGTATTTCCAATGGTATCTTTTTCTTTCATGAGATAATAGTTAGATTCAAGGTTAATTTTAAATATTTAAGTAATAAATGTTAAATACAATTTATTTAACATTTATTACTTAAATATTTAAACTTAATTTTGATGGTAATTACCATTGAAATTTAATTTTGGTTATTTTTTTAATTTTAAAAATTAGAAAAATAAGTTTTTTTGTTTCAATTTACACACTTATAAAAAAGTAAAGTGATTTTGAAATAATGTATTGTCATGAAACATTGCATTATTTATTATACACGTCTGTCAACAAATCCCATATCCACCTTCTCAGACCTTGGAGTTTGTTGACTTATTATGAATAAGCACGAGAATGTTAATCAAACACTTCTGCCAAATGATCAAAATTGTTAATTGATTTGAACCTTTTTCTTTTTTTTTTTGTTAGGGTCTGATAGCAAAACAACAGGCAGAAAGTTCAAACCATACTGGAAATATTGTTGGAGAAGAAATTTTATCTACTGAAAAGGTAATATCTTGGTATGCAGAAGGAGAAGCCAACAATAATAATATTTTAATGAAGATATTTTGTTTAATTTCACATCGAGTTTTTCATAATTGGTTATTTATCTTACAAAATATTTTTTTAACCAGTTGTAGTAAAGAGATAAAATCAAAAGAATTAATTTTATGATTTAGATTTAATTAATTCACCATTTATGAGATATTTGATTTTTTTTTAAACTTTGATCTCAAGATTTTTGTTGAGAAAATTCTTCAAATTTTTTTTCAGATATTAACTATCCTTTTAATTAGCATTGAATGCCAAAAGAGATTTGTTTAATTAAAGCTTAATTCCTCATATAATGATCCACACCAGTTTAAATTTTTGTATATGAATTTTTTCACTAGGTTGTTGCAGAGGCTGCAGAAAAGATTGAGGTAGGATATTATATGACTAATATACTGTATAATAATGCACATTATAATAATATACTATGTAGTAATATACTGTCACATAATATACTTTATAATGATATAATAT
>JAUZNK010074249.1:0-13752 GCA_035046665.1 Euphysa ruthae | reverse complement strand
ATATCATCTATAAGTAGTGAATAAAGTGCAAAACATTTTCTTGTAAATAAATAGCGTTGTTTTTAAAGTCATTTTTAAAGGATACTACCAAGAATTTCTGAGATTTTTTAATTTTTGGAATATTTTTCATTTTGTAAATCCGGTAATATTTCTATATATTTAACCTAGGGAAGCTTAAAAAAGATCTTGTTTTTTAATCATATTCTCTCAAGCACTTTATTTTTGAGTGGCCATAATTGAATTCATACCCCTGTTATCATTTAGAAACTATTCACTGGGAATCTCTTAATCTTTAGTGGTGTCCAGGCCATATTTTTTTTAGATTTTTGTCAATTTTTATAGTTGTTAGATTTTTTGTTGGGTTTTAAATAAGTGTTTTGGATAGGGTAGTGTTTGAACTAACTCTTAATTCTGAAACTGCAACCAGTTAGCCGTGAATTTGCTTTTTTATAAACAATTTCTACGATAGTAAAATTTCATTAAAAAAAAAAAAAAGTTGTGTTGGATTTATGATTTGGATTTATGATTTGGATTTATGATTTGGATTTATGACTTGAATTTATGGTCATTTTAAGCCTAAAAGCAACTTCTTTTTATTTAGTTTTCGAAAAAGATTTTTTTTTTTTTTTTGATTATTTATAAAGTTAGAGAACAGTAAAGATTAACTTTTCACCCATATACCTGCTTATAAAAAACCTTTGTTTTTGTTCCTCAGGCTTCTAAATGACTCAAAAAAATTTTATTAAAAATGAAATTTTTATATAAAAATTTAATGATGCACTAAGAGATTGTATCATTAACATTTCAATATGATATAATGTTGTGGGAAAATATTAAACCATGTTTGTGCTGTTAGTTTTCCTTGGTTTTATTTGTTTACTTTTTACTTTAGTAGTGTTTTTAAACTTAACTAAGTGTGAGGAAAGTTAAGGCATTTGAATTCAAGAAAGAACCACTTTTTTATATTTCTATTATTTATCAGAAGCCACAACACTAGTGCTATACCTTATTTTATTCTCTTGTGAAGTGGTTAAAGGTTGTTACAGTATTATTTTTGGCACCTATATTAAAATCTATTAATAATGATGAATTATGTTATATTCGGGTTGGCTAAATTCTATGTTATATTAGCATGGGCTAAACTTGTTCTGGAACCATCATTTCAAATCAAAGACAAATTAATGGATATTTTTAAAAGACTTTTTGGCTCAATTTTTTACTAAAGATTATTTGGAAAATTTTCGCTTGGATTGAAATTTGACATTACGTTGACATGGCATGACTCAGTTTAGGCAGCTTATTCCAATGTTTTTGTATTCATTTGTTTTTGTCTCATACTGTTTATGTACCTACTAAAAGGTTTCTTATGCAAGGTTTTTAGAATATCTTGATTGAAGGTTGCCCAAGTTATAAGAAATTTCTTGGAGTTGAGTATTATGGGCCAACTTGAGAAATATTTTGTTTGTATGTATGATCTGAAGAGATAAGCATTAATTAGCCGATTGTTTTTTTTTGTATGTTCAAAAGAGTTAATCAGAATTAGTAAAGTTTGAAATTTAATTACAAGGTTAAATTTATAAGTCATAATTTTTTTTTATATTGATTAACTGTGGGCAGGGAATAAAAAGTTTCTATATACTAATTTGATTCTATATCACATGATAATTAAATTTAATCATAATTATTTTGAAATATTTCTCCATTTCTAATATCTCTAACATTATAAACAGCTTTGGTTAATGTAAAGACAAAATATTATTAGTTTTTTAATTTAAGATTATTAGAATTTCATAAGTTTTTTTAATTTTAAGAAATGGTTAGTGGATTATTTTTAGTAATAATCAATGGTAACCTTGAATTAGATTTTTACTGCCATTTGATAAATTTCTTTAACAATAAAAAAAGGATTAAAAATCTCTTATACATTTCATCGCTTTTAAAAATGAACTTCTGTCCGATTTTTGTTTTATTTTCTCTACATGTACCTTATTTTAAGAGATGGAAAAGTTTAAGATTTTAGAAATGCAATAAAAATTTCTATATTGTAACTTGGATTGTCAATGGCATTAAAGATAAATATATGTATGTGTATATATATATGTAACATACATGCATTTAAATGTAATGATTTAATTTGTATTGCATGAATTGCTCTCAAAATCTTTTTGATTTAATTAGAATAAGACTGTCAAATATTTTAAATTATCTTTAGGAATGTAGTTAAAAAAGTGTTTCCTATCTTTTTAAATCTATAATATTATAATAGAATTTCAGATTAAGGAAATGAAGTCATGTTTGATTAATTTCAAAAGGCAGTAAATGAAAACACGTGGACTAGTTAAGCTTTTCACATTCACTCCTTCACTGTATTAGCGTTGTCGTGTTTAACTTATTGTTTGTGGCTGTTTTTTATTTCTTATTTTGGCGTCTCTATAGCTTGTTTTAGATTCCCTTTTTACTTTGAATTTAGAAGTTACTGTTTTGTCTTTTATTCAAAGTTTAGTTGTCTTAAGGTATTTTTGATTTGTTCACCAGAAAAGAAAAATATTTTTTAATTCACCTAATTTTATGCCTTTTAATGTTAAAAATGATGCAACATAGATTTTATAGAGTTTCAAAAAAAATTTTTTGTTTTGAATTTAAATATCATTAGACCAATATGGTTTCAAAAATCTGGTTTGGAGGCTTGACCCTAAAAAAAGTGAGACCATCATTTATGTTGTTATTTATGATAAAATTACTTCTAAACCATGTTATATTCAGTTTATCTTTTTAAATTTACTATTAGCTACATGCTATAAATACCTAGTTTTAGGCAATCAATAAAAGCATGTTTGTTTCTGACGATATGAATAAAAGTTTTCAGTTTACCTTGCTGGTTGGCTTTTTTTAATTAAGTCAAAGAAAACAGTTTTGCAGATATATTGAATTCCACTTGGCCACAAGGTTACAAATTTAATGTAACAGTGTTTTAACATAAAAAGCCTGAGGAACCTTCATGTTTTTTTTAATCTTTTAAGTCATACTTATTAACAGGTGGATCATTTTCATCATCAGTAAAGTCACTAGTTTTTAAGAACTGTATCAAAGTAAATTTTTATCTCTCTCAAAAAAACTTAAATCCTGGTTTGAGGTTGTTAAAAATGTTTTCACAATATGATTTGATTCCCATAGTTTAGTTATAACAAGGTTGATGTAAAAATAAAATTTTCTTTGATGCTAAGGTTTATAACTATTGCTCATTTCACAAATAAATTTTAATTGTTAACTTGTTAGTCACCAAAGCCTTTACTTACAAGATAATGCTAACTTGTTTTAATGTTATTCTACAATAGAATATCTTCTCTAAATACACATAACATTCTTATTTATCTACTTTATAAGCTAATGTTATATTTATCTTGTTTTGCTGTCTCCATATTTTTTCATAAGTATATTTTGGGAGGTTTTATATCATAGTAGGTTGTCTTTTGTGTATATTTATTTTTCTTGGTTAGTTAAAGATACTTAGAGTGTGGCTACTTAGAGTGTGGCTACTTAGAGTGTGGCTTAATCTGTCTTAGCATATAGCTGTGGACATTGAGAGAATCTTAACTATTAATGTCATAGTCAGCTTTGTCAATTGGCATTTGCCAGTTGGCATTATTTATGCAAGTTTTTATAAAATTTGTGTTATTAACTAACAGGTGTTTTTTTTTGTTTGATTTTTGTTTTTTTTTTTTTTTTTTTTTTTTTTTTTTGCGAAGTAAGAAAGAAATAAAAAAATTAAAAAAAAAACCGTTTTTCAGGAAAATATATGGTGCTTTTTTTTCTAAAAATCTTTTTAATTTTCAGAAAATTTTTTTTTATTTTGTTAATTTTCTAATTTTCTAAAGTTGCGTTATCATTAAGCTATATTTTTTATTTATTAAGCTTTGTGGAAATTAAAACATTTTTTTACTCATAGGATTTATGGATATTAAAGCTATATTTTTTATTCATAGGTTTTGTGGATATTAAAGCTATATTTTTTGTTCATAATTTTTGTCGACATATGAGTTTTAAAATTTCTAACAAAAATCTAATAATAATATAGGCAAAATATGGTTCATAAATGTTGGCTTCTCATTTTTTATAATACTGTTGTACCTTTTTTTAGTTTTTTATAGCTTGAGAGGAGCCTGTTCCTTTTTACTTGTTTTTAAAATTTTTTACTCATTTGATGTGAAAAACGTCAAATGCCAATTTGATGTCTGGTCAATGTAATTCACTCGGGTAGACGATGGTTGTTTACCTTAGGTGGCAAGTTTTCTAGGAAGGTTATCCAGTTGTAAAACATTTTGTGAGAATGATGGTGATGATTATATAAAAAAGTTGAAAAGATGTTGCACTCTGGTGCATATTTGCATTTTCGATGTGGCAACCTTAAAATGGAGTCTAGAATTAAATAGCTAAAATATATATAAACATAGTCTGTATGATATATTGACTGTATTAAAAACAAATATATTGATTAAAACATGTTCTGAAATCATGATCCAATTGCATGATCCAATCGTTGACGTGCATTTCGCTACTGCATAACATAAAATTAACCACTAATTACGATTGGTTAGTTTGTTTAAATCCAGGTATAAAGGTCATTATGTTTTTTGCTGGTTTCTGGCATTTAAACATAGGTGTTAAAATCCTTGATTATTTGACATTTATCCAGATATTGTCTAAATGATGTTTTTGCTGAACCACACGGATGTCTATTTTTGCAATGACAAAGGTTTAGTAAGAAATAACTAGTTACAATTGTTAATTAATCCAATATATTTATCCAAGTGATATTAGCATACCAATATATTCATCTATGGTCTGAAAATTTCAGGCCCAAAATTATATCAAAATCATAAGGAATGAATTCAAAGTTAATCAGAAAGGTCTTAAAAATGTCAATTAACTAGGTATAGATAATAAAGCTTAAGAACCTAGACAATGTAAAATTCCATCAGAAATAGTCAGGATATGCATGCTATTATAGTAATTCAATGTGTCATATTGATGAACCTGTGATTAGAGGATAGGTATATTTTTTTAAATTTTGACACTTTAGATTAGCAGAAGAGTGGTAGTAATATAATATTGAAATCTTATATATATATATTTTTTTTTATGATTCACTTGTGATGTGGAAACTGTTTAGAAATCATCTATTACATAGTTTCTTTACTATAGTAATAATAAGAAGCATCTGCAGCTTTTTTGATATCATTCTATTGATCCTTTGCCTATTTATTATGTTAGAATGTTGTTTTCAATAAACCCAATTTTAAGAAAATTGTGGAGGCTTATATATGGATACAAAATAATTTTTTGATATGTTGGATTATTCAGAAGTGAAATGAGAACAACTCAGAGGTCTATTTTTCACTTTTTCCAGTCAATTGGATAACAATGTATTTTCTTGTGAGTGGCTCTTTTATAGTCAATGCTTCTGCAAAATCAATGTAAAAACAGTTTAGTTTAAGCCAAACTTGAATATCAAGTTGCTTCAATATACAAATTTATAATTCGCTTGCTGAATTGTGGTGTATGTATTTTATCACTGAATTTATTTGTGACAAAATGGTGTCTTCTTGCATGAAGTATTTTACTGAATTTATATTACAAAGGTTTTTTGTTAATAGGATTAATAATGGTTTCTACTCTAAAAAGTGTTATATTACTATTTTATCCATTATTTTTTTGTTATATTTGACTGCTAAAGAAGCGTTATTTTTTAAATTAGATTTACTAATGGTTTTAATAGTTCTTTGTTGTAAATCTATTATGAAGTTTTATTCAGCCAATGATGATGGTGTATATATTGAGAGAAAAAAAAATCTTGGTGATATTAAGAAACTATTCAGGTAATATTGCTAGAAATTATTTTTATTTGATTGGCTTTTACATATTTTGAATCATCGTTGTTTTGTGTTTTAAAAAAATGTTCACTAAGACAACATAATTTATTCTGTTAAGATAATTACTATTCAATAAGACATTGCCAGTCAAATATTTTGGTATTGAAAAAGAGCAATTTCCAATTTTAGGGCCTTGAAAAAGAAATGATTTTTTTGTTGTTGCGTGCGAATGTTGTCAATTTAGGTCTGAAAACAACTGTTCCCTTTTAACCCTTGAAACAGTTGGAATACTAGTTTGGTTGATCATTCGGCTTTAGCCAGGTGAAGTGCTCTTTAACCTTGATTGGCAGTTAATTAGAGATGGTGTCTAAAGTCAACCTTTTTGTTTGACCATAATATAAGTTATGTTGTATAGGAAATGAGAAAGGCATAGGAATATTCAGAATGTTTTTAACTGAAAAGGAAATCGATAAGGTTATCAATAATATATCAATAAGGTAGAGCTAGTAACTAAATAATTAAGGTTACGTAGAAGTTAGTATTGTTAAAGTTGTCTCAGTTTATGCTCCACAGCTTGGGTTAGATGATAGTCGATGAGATGGGTTCTAAAATAATATTAGTTTAATAATTATTGCATTTAATGAGAAGAGAAAACTTTGGAAGGAATGGAAGGAATAAAACTTATTTTAGGCTAAGAGAAAGTGAAAAGCAATTTATGAGGCTAAAAGTGCGGCAGAAAGGAAATGATTGTCATATGCTCAGAATAGATGATTAGAAGTAA
This sequence comes from Euphysa ruthae, assembly GCA_035046665.1. Taxonomy (NCBI): domain Eukaryota; kingdom Metazoa; phylum Cnidaria; class Hydrozoa; order Anthoathecata; family Corymorphidae; genus Euphysa; species Euphysa ruthae. Next base: position 7,101 of record JAUZNK010074249.1, on the reverse strand, counting down.
CAAAATTTTATATAGGTAAAGCTATTTGGAATGAAAAAAGGAATATTGAGAGTGAACAGTTTAATAGAAGTTATGTTGAGTTTTAGGCAGTCAGAAAGAAAGAATAAGAAAACAGCCTAGAAAAGGTATTATTATAGGAGATTTTAAACACAAAATAAGACCTGTATATGAATAATTTGTACAAGTAGATCCAATTAACACGTGTAGTTGTTTTAATTAAGGAGATGCACTAGAAAGAAGAGACTATAAAGCTTGAATAAACGGACCATGTTTTTAAAGTAATGGGCTGAGTTTATAAGAAACTTATCAGACACTAGTTAGACATAGATGAGATACAGTTTAGTTTCAGTTTGGTCTTAGATTTTATATTTTCTTGGGTTCTGTACCAAGACATAATTTTCAAGTAAAATAATGTTACCTTGTTGACGATTTGAAAATTTTTTCAGGCCTTGAAACCATACTTCTAAATCGGAGAAGTTTGATGCCTTTTTCTTTTGAATAAAAGTTTTTTTCAAAGTGCTTTAAAGAAAGTCTGTTCTGGTTTTGCTGAAATTTGTATGATTCTATAAATTTTTTGCTGCAGGAAGTTTTTTTTTTAAAGCTGTTTTTTGATTGAGGAAGTTTTTGAGTGCTCATTTGTTACTAATCGCTACTAAGCTACTTCTTTAATTTGGTGATGAATATAAATTTTGAAGGAAAATTTATTCAGCATGTTCAGCAATTAAAGGACTTTACTGAATGATTGATAATTCAACCTTATTTTTATATTATGCTTGCACAAGATTAAGTCATGGGAATGCAATATCCCACACTTGATGGATTTAATCTATTGAAATATTTAGATACTTTCAAATCCTGAACTGTTTTGATTTGTATTTCCAAAGATAATTAAAACTGCTTACCCAAGAAACTCATAAACATTATTTCCTCATTTAGCAGACCATAAAGATTTTTTGTTCATAATCAGGGAAAAAGTGTCTCAACAAAAGATTGCTGAAACATATGCATATCACCTCGGCAAAAACAGTTTTATGTTAGCAATTTTTTTAACCCTTAAATGTTTAAATGAGAAAAAAAAAATCAATTATATACATGTTTCTCCCAAAAAAAATAACCTGGCTTCTAAGTACCTACTTCTAAATTTGTGATATTGAATGAAATTCTACCATTGCATTTTTAGTTATATATTTTGTTATTACAAAGTATTTATTAGCTTTTTTTTTACAAAATCAACCCATATACTTTATTCAAAATTTTTGTAGAATTAATTATGCATTTCTATGAATAGGTTATTTCATTCATAGGTCATTTTATTAGAGTGAATATCAATTTCTTTAAATAGTGTTGCTATTTGTTAAGCCTTTCATTGTTGTTTTCTAAAATTATGTTTAATGATATGGGGATCATAAATTATGAGTAATGACAGAGCCGGATAATCGTTTCAGGGTAGTGTGGCCTAAAATTGACATTTAAAAAAAATATTCTTGTAAACCGTTCTTTAGTATTTTCTATAATTTTGCATGATAATAGGGCACTATGAATGATAAATTGTGACAGAGCTGGATTTTTCTGAACAATTCTTGTTTCAGGGTAATGGGTAATTAAATTGTTAATTGATTGTTAATTTGGATAAAAATGTCTTGTTACCTTTAGTGTGAAAAGTGTTGCAATAAAATCTGTGTTTTTCTAGCTGCCAAAATTTGTACGGCAAATGATGCAAAAAATAGTATCTTGCTAAGCAACATATTTTTAGGAAAATCAAAATCCATATCTTTAAAAATTTATTTCGAAGATGAGGCTAGCAAAGTATTTATCTTAAAAATAATTGTCAGTTATGGAATACATGTAAATTGGAATTGTTATTATTTAATAAAAAAAAAACCAGTCTGTTTTATTTAAAGCACAATAATAATATTATTATAATAGCATTGGAATGTTGTAGTTTATTATAACTACATTCTGAATATTAAATCAATCACATGTATCAATACAATAATTAATATGGTGATTTGAAACAATTAAATAACATTAAAGACATGTATTTAATGTAAGCCTTTGTGTGAAGCATAGTAAAAAACTAATGCATGCTAAACATAGACAAAACAAAACACCTAGCGTTAATTATGTTGAGAATACCTTTAATAAGAACATCTTGTTTTTATTTAGTTGATAGACATTTTTGTTAAAAATAAATAAAAAGCCAAAAAAGCCCTTTTTTATTTTATGCAAATTTTCAGGTGTTTTAGAATAGTAGGCCCAAAGGTGGTCTAAAATTGACATTTTCAAAATTGTTTTTGAGACTGTTCATCGTTTTTTTCAAACATTAAGAATGATAATAGGGGGCTTTTAATGAACAGTGATATCTGTACTTTACAGGAAAATTCTTTTTTTTTCTATGCAATATTTTTTACAAGTGGCAGAGGGTCCAGTAGTTGCTTAGTGCTTGTTTTTCATGGCTGTATCTTAAGTGGGTGAATTTTTCTTTTATAACATCTCTAAGTACATAGAGTTATTTTTTTTTGATATTTTTTATGTTTACATTTAATGTTTATCAACATAGCAAAGCGTAATACCAACATTTGAAAATTGTTTAGGTGGTTCATTGAATTTAAAAATCTGTATAATAAATTACGTTTTTATTAAGATTGAATTTTAAGTTTGACAATTTTTTCTCTAATATGTTAGCTTGTGAATAATGGTTTTTAGTGCAGCAATAAGTTAAAGGAAAACAAAATTATTTAAACAGTTAAAACCTCTAACTAAAAGCTTTTTAATTTTTATTGTGATAAAAAAGTCTATTAGAAGTTTAATCATTTTGTATAGAAATCATTGAAATGTAATATTTCTAAAGTTCATTCTCGCATACTTGCTTACGAGGAAAATGACTTCAATAAAGTTGATATTCTAACCAAAATGTATTCCCTGGAAAATAGATTCAACTTTTTCTTTTTTTTTTTTGAGAAAATACATGATTTATAAAAACAACTATATTTTCTGATACATAATTACGGGAGCACATCTTCACATTTTAATTTACTTAGATATAAATTTGAAGCCTTTTGCATAAAAGGTATTGTAGATTTCTCTATTCATGTAAAACTTTGGTTTGAATATTGTCAAACCTCTTAGTTTTATGTAAACTTTCGGAAAGAAAAAGTTTTAATTTTCATGACCTCTAATCTCTCTCTGATTACTTACTATCTCTTATTGTTATAAAGAGCACATGATTTCTAACAAAGTGAAGTAAAGTAATCTTTTTGTACTGTACTATTTTCTATTACTTAGATGAAAAAACCCCATTTTAAAAACATAAAACAATATTTTTCCATCAAATAACTAAAAAAATTCAAATATTTACGAAAAAGCTATGAATTATATATAAGAAAAAATGCAATTTTTTTTAAAGCATTATTTAAAATTTTTTTTTGTTGCAGTAGAGTAATCAAGTGGTGAAAACCTAATAGTTATTTATTTTTGAAAATGTCATGTCTAACATTTGGAAAAAACAGATAAAAATAAATAGTTTGGATTTTTACCAATGTTTGGGTACAATTTTTTAGCAAATAAATAGACTTGAAAAGTTTGGCAATTTTTGAATTTGGTTTTTTCTCTAAGTTGACAACTAATCTGTTTTAAAATATTAGTATTCCTCCCTTTCTAGTAGAAAAAGAATATTATTTATTTAATATATCATATTTTGCTTTCATTTGACAATGGATTACATTAAACAAATTAAAAGTACGATGTACGCCTTTCAATGTTCAAAGGTTAATGAAGTAATTATTCTTATCATATACTTATCCTGAGTATGATGTCTAATTTTCTTATTAAAAGCTTAATTATAGACAATTAAAGAATAATTTTTTTTTGTACTTCTTTTTAAATATTTATGTTATGCTTAGAATTGATAAACAACATATTACACATTTCTTCAATTATCCATGTTAATAGAAACTACAGAATGATAATGAAAAGTTGTTTTGATCAAGTTTTTTACAGTGAGCATAAGGAATCTCCAAAATATTACCATGTTTACATTTCCTCAAAGAAAATTGCTAAAGAATGGGGCTCAGTAAGTATCATTTTCTTTGAAAATTGTTTTAGGCTTAAATACTATTCTTGAAAGTATGTCATTCTACGGAAGTACAATTCTATTAGAGGGATCGTTTGACTTATATGGTGATATACTGAGAATACTTCTTTCATGGCCTAAGGATCTAAAATATGTCAAATTTGGCCAGAAAATTGGAATTTGGTGACAATTTCAACGACATATCTAGAATTTTATGAGGGACACATGTTGTTGGAAATTAAGCTTTAGGGGAGTTTGTATGTATATTCATTACATATTTATAGTGTGAAAATGAAGCAACTAGGGGAGATCAAATAACATTCCAACAAAAGACAAAATGGACAAACTTAAATCGTAATGGAACATATAAAAATTTCAAAGATTTTTTGAGTAGAGTTGGTGCACAATGTCATGATATTTTCTAATAAAATCATTACCATTATATATAGAAAATACAAATTATATAATTTTTTTTCAATTCTGACTTGCTTCACTTTGGTTTTATACTTCATATACACAACCTGATGTGATCTTTACTAGAAAGGTATTCTCGATAAATTAAATAATCATGCTGTTTTTGAAAATCGAAGACTGCAAAACTGTAAAGTATAACTTGGCGTAAAACTTGCTTTTAGGAGTAGATTAAAGTTACCATGAGTAGAGTAGAGATTATCAAAAATACGGAAAATAAAATAATAATAAAAGCAACTACTCAAATATTGTAACGAAAAGATAATTGACAAATACAAAAGCATGCTTTCTTTTTAGAGCAGCAACTAATTTATAATATTTATTAATGGCTGATAACATAACTGAAAATAATTGAAAATAAAAAGAAATGCAATTATTTTTTTTATTAGGAATGTTATATGAAATCAACTTACTGCTATAAATTGGCTTAGTTATGGAAGTACTATCTCAAAGTTTGGTTTGCAAAAAATATCGAATTTTTTGGCAACTTCAGGACTAGTGCTTTAAGGGTCAAAATGCCTTGGTGATAAGTAGTTTTACAAAATTGTAAGTGAGGAATTATCAAAAATTGTTAAACTTTTTTATTAATTTTTAGCTTATAGCTGTTTATGATGAAACTGCTCTACACTCTGTTCCATCTGTGCTAATTCCAAAAAAAACAAATGAGACCGAAAGCAGTACAATTGCTTTATCAGACGATGATTCAGGTTTTGCTGCAGACGCGTTTTGTAGCACGTCAAATCCTACAAGTACACATACGTCACTAAATTCATCTTCTAAGCCACCACGAGGAATAAACAAAAGGCATCCGCAAAATAAAAATGCCTCATTTAGATATTCAAATTCATCAAATTCTCCGATATCAAGTCCTGAACAAGCAAGGCGAGGGTTAAAACCAGCAGTTCAACCAGCTTTCAGCAGGGATCTAAATCGAAAATCATTATCAACAAACCATCCAATGTTATATACTTGGATAGATCAGCAAGATAAATATAGTGGGGGAGATATATACGCTGTGAGTACATATTTAATGTATTCTTTTTAAAAAGGTTTTTGTACAATTAAGTCAAGTTTTAGAATGATGTTAGATGTTGTTAAGATAATTTTAGCATATTCTCATTTTAAAAATTTTATCAGGCTCAAGCCCCTAGATGTCAACTGAGGTCTGAAAAAGACGTTTTTTGATTTTTCTGAAAAATTAAAATTTTATTTTATATAATTTTAATATGTAGGCCATTTTTTCAATCATATAGGATTAGTACCCAGACCTCTAAATTGGTTAAATTTGGTCCAGAAATTATAGTTTAAATCAAGGTAAGCAATCAGATCTTCGAAAATTTATGATATTTGAAACTTTGATGATTTTGGCATGTTTGCCATTTTAATTTTTTTGCTGTGGGAAAAACAAGCTAAACTTTGTTTCTAAGCTAAAATTGATTATTAGTTGGATGTTGTTGTTTTTTATTTTAAATATAACTGTTTGCATTTGAAGGTGTCACTTCTTTTGTTCAGCTTTTCAGCTAAGTTCTTACTAGAATACATTTAATTAATTATATTGTTGTTTGTTGAAAAACTTTTTATGTATATGATTGTATCTATTAAATAAATTATTACTTATTTACTATTAACAAAAACTTACTTATTTTTTTGGATGTTATTTTTGGAATATTGGGCTTCTCACTCATTTTAAAAATAATTTTGGTCATGCTTAAAATATCCAAAAGGTTCAAATTTTTCTTTAAATTTTCTTTTCAGTACTGATTAAATTTTTTATTTTTGATCAAAAATATTTTTTGTGGTTATTAAATCAAAAAATTATTTACATTACATATGAAATACATTGTTCCACCTCCCATTTAAAATTTTTTAACATATTGGTATCTTTCAACTCTGCTGGGGTTTTGAAAAATTCTAATGATTGTATAAACTATTAGTTTTCATATTTTAGATGGTTTATAAATTTTTTTTCTTTTGTTGATCACAACACAGGACAACAATGATGATAATAATAATGATGATGATTCAGTGAAATCAGTGGACCAAGAAGTTCAACTCGATCATCATGCATTAAAAAGTGTTGACATACAACCCTATGTTACTGCAGACAGTCGTGAAATAGGCTTGGTTGTGCAAAACATTGTTGAAGGCAGTTACGTTGAACGAGTAGGTGAGCTAGAAATAGCAGATAGAATTATAGAAATAAATGGAATTAATTTGGTAGGATACTCAAATGACAAAGCTAAAGAGATATTTTTAAATGCGCTTTCCTCAGATGTTATTAGGATAAAAAGGACTCGTTCACATTGTTTTCTAAATGATCAAGTAAAAATAACTGATCTTAGTCTCGATCTTTCTAATCGTGAAATACCAGAAGAGTTTTTAAAGAAGAGCAAGGAGGCATCAAAACCGGTGCTGGTACCTGTGAATAGTCAACCTAAAGAAGCTGCAATTGAAGGTAATAATATATTTTTTTTAAACTAAAACTGATATTTTTACCAGACAAAATGTAAATAAAATTTATGTGGAAGGCGAGGCCAATTTAATTATATATATATATA